>CAUYPO010136660.1:0-16477 GCA_963574435.1 Cheirogaleus major | reverse complement strand
AAGAAGGGAATTATATTTTAATAAAAGCTTCAATGCAATAAAAAGATGCAATTAAATAATTACATTTATGAAAACAGAGATGAACCTTGAGGACATTATGCTAAGTAAAATAAGTGAGTTGTCTGGGCTTGGGGCTCACGCTTGTAATCCTAGCACTCTGGGAGCCCAAAGTGGGCAGATCGCTCAAGGGCAAGAGTTCGAAACCAGCCTGAGCAAGAGCGAGACCCTGTCTCTACTAAAAATAGAAAGAAATTAATTGGCCAACTAAAAATATATAGAAAAAAGTATATGGGTATGGTGGTGCATGCCTGTAATTCCAGCTATTCGGGAGGCTGAGGCAGAAGGATTGCTTGAGCCCAGGAGTTTGAAGTTGCTGTGAGCTAGGCTGATGCCACGGCACTCTAGTCCGGGCAACAGAGTGAGGCTGTGTCTCAAAAAAAAAAGTATTTAATTCAGAGCCTAGTATACAGTAAGCTCGCTCAATAACTATCAGCATTGGTCAAGTCAAGCTGCTAGTTAAGAAAATCAGAAATCTAGGCCATGAGCTGGTGGCTCACGCCTTTAATCCTAGCACTCTGGGAGGCTGAGGCAGGAGGATTGCTTGACGTCAGGAGTTTGAGACCAGCCTGAGTGGAGGCCCCACCTCTACTAAAAACAGAATAAAACAGCTGGGCCTAGTGGCACATGCCTGTAATCCCACCTCCTCAGGAGGCTGAGGCAGGAGGATCACTTGAGCCCAGGAGTTTGAGGTTGCTGTGAGCTAGGCTGATGCCATAGCAACTCTAGCCCAGGCAACAGAGTGAGACTGTCTCAAAAAAAAAAAAGGAAAAGAAAATCAGAAATCAAACACAGGTCTGATTCCCAAGCCCATGCTCTTTCCACTGGTGCCAATATACACTTCTTATCTACATAAGAATCCGTACTCAAACTATGACAGATGGCAAACTGATATTGCCCAAACGAGTTAACTAGTAAGAGCTAGCTAACCAGCAAATGTATTTTAGCACTAATATCTGATAAGCAGAACCAAGTAGAAAACCCATCAGAAGATACTGCTTTTTTTTGTTTTTTTTTCTTCTTATTTTTCAGCAACAAGACAAACTGAAAGAAGATACTGTTTAGACATTCAGGTGTACAGACCTTTGTTTCAATTCTAAGGAACTAGTTTCCTACCTATATAGGAATTTATCCTATTTCTTTCCAAGTTATAAATTAAAATTTTAATTATCAGAGGTCTCCCAAAATAAAGCTTACTTGGCCTGGCCAAAGAAATTGGCTTTCCCACAACATAATTTAATGCTATAACATCTGGAAGCTAGTTAACTTTATTTTCAAAATATACTGCTACTTAATATTTTTTATTTAATTATAACTGTACCACTTATAAGTTGAAGTAACCAGTGTCACTTTTCTTACCCAATCACCTGACCAAAAACAGGCACTGTTGTTCTAACATGTTCAAAAATTTCACTTAACTATTTTACCTTCAGCCTGATCTAATTGTGTACAATGCAAAAACAAAGATAGTAGCAAAAGTTATACAATCATTAATAATAGGTTTACTATTTCAAACAACTTCCAGGAACTGATTCACCTTAAAAGGGGGTTATAAATTAGGATGGGATGCCCACACACATCTATGCTAGCAACCAAAAGTCTATTTGGCAAAGTAACAATCCTCTAGAGAAAAGAATGCCACATATAACTCCAGTAAAACAAAATTAATATGTGTACCTTGGTAGAGAGGCTAAGTTCCAACCAAACAGCACTTTGAACTATCTACTCACCCTTCAAAAGAATCAAATCAAAACATCTTCATTTTAGCAACAAAACCTTTAGAAAACTATTTTGCAATAATCTTTAAAGTCCCTTTCTTAGATTTTTAAAATTCTAACTTCGTGCCTCATAGATCTAAAATAGCCATTACATACGCCAATACCTTCCACTCATCTAGTTCAGAATCATGTGTAGAGGAACACAGGTTTGTTTCTAGGTTTACGACTCCATACCCATTCATTTTCCACTAACAGAACCACTAAATATAGCTGTAAGACACTGATGATTAAAAGTAGCTAATTATGTGAGTGATTCATACCTCTTGTGTCCAAGCACCAAGATCCTAGGATGTTTCTGCCAGATCTATGAGAAGAGGAAACAATAAACACCTGTCACAAAGGCTTTACAAATTGGGAAGCCCTGAACTCAGTTACTGTCAATCTCCAACTCAATTCCCTTTCCTTCATCCCTACCTAGCCCCCCTCCCCGCAAAAAAAACAAAACAGAGGTCATACTTCCACCTGAACCTGACTTTGTGAAGGGAATGGGGAGAAGGAAAGGCCACAGAGAGTGGCCACGAAAGTACTAAAGGAAAGGGCCCTGGGTTTTTCTAGTCCTCACTGACAGTGTCCCTGCGAGAGGCCTTAAGCAAGTCAGAAATCACTTTTCTTCCAGACTCTCTTATTTACCTGTAAAATACGGAGATAGGCAAGGAGCTCTACGACTCCGTGACTAAGGACGAACTAGGATCCCGCACAAACCCATCAAGCGCCCTGCGAACACCCCCACCTCCGACCACAAGACCGCACCATCTCCCTAACTTTCTAAATGGGCTGGACTACCACCTCGTTCCCCAGCCCCCTCACACGCTCGCCCTCTCCGCAGGCAGCGTGTCCACACCAGGCCTTCACACACACAACGTGGATCCCTCCTCCTCGCCTCACCTGTCCCAGAAATTCCCGGGTCTTAGCTCTCCCTCCCCAGCACACACACCTTCCCTGAGAAGTGATGCCCAATTCCGGCCCGAGCAGGCGGACCGTAAACTCACCTGGTACCCACCACCCCGGACGATACCATTCGCCTCCTCTAATCTCTTCCATCACCACCACCCACCGCCCCAACCCCGCTCGCCTGGACACTCACCGGCGGCCGCCGCGCCGTCACCTCGGCGGCCTCCCAGCCGGGGCAGCCAAGGGGCCGCGGGAGGCCGGGCCGCCGCTGTCGCCGCCGCCGCCTCGCCTCGCCTCAGCCCAGCCCCATCGCCCTCGGCCGGCGCCGGCGGCCGCGGGTCGCTCGGGCTCGAGGCGCCGGCGCCGCCGCCGCCGCCGCCGCCGCGCGCTGCCGGTCGCTCTGGGAAAGAGGCGCCGCGGCGGGGCCCGGGCCGGGCCGGCGCAGGGGCGTCCGCGCTCTGCTCCTCGGCGCCCGCGGCGGCGGCGTGCAGTCGGGCAGGGCGAGAACAAGGGAGGGCGGCGGAGGAGGCGGTCAGGGGAGGGGGGCGGTGTGCACTCCGAAACGGCCTCCCGCCGCCTGCGACGTAGCGAACCCCCCTCCCCTCGGCGGCGGCGCCCGGATCACGCTGCGGGGAGAGCCGGCGGGCAGGCGGGGAGCGCGCGCCGGGAGCTCTGGACTCCCGCGCCGGATGTGAGGTCACGTGATTGCCTCATCCCAGTGCCGAGGGCGGAGGGGCGCGGAGGGGACGTCACTGGCGGGCCCGAGCGGTGGGTGTGGCTAAATCCTGGCCACGCCCACCTCCCCGCCTTCAGTCCCCCAGTCAAGCAAAGAAAAGAAACGGTAGGGAAAGCTTTGCTAAAGAGCTGGGTGGCGGGTTGGGGACGGTGATGGAAGGCCGCTTTTCTTGGCAAGAGGAGGTGGGATTTGCTGTCCTGACCGTGCAAGGCAAGATCATAGTCCAAATCCCCATTTTATGAGGAGGGAGACTGAGGCCCAGTGACCACATTACACTTGCCCAGAATCGCAGTCGTAGAGGAAGCTTGTGCTAGAAAGGTGGAGAGGAGACCAGATCCTACCTCCCAATCCAGGTCTCTGTAATACCTTACCCCCCGCCCAAACAAACAAAAAAACTATAATTCTCGTTTCACCGCCGACTCTGGGCGCCAGCCTCGGCGGAGAACAGGAAGGAGCACACAGGAGAAAGCTCCCATCCGCCTACCGATCGCCTCCGGCGGGAAGGAGTTTCTTCCGACCGTGCTGCATGCAAATTAAATACTTCCCTCCGCGCTAGATTTATGTCGGGGTTGGGCCCCAGCCGGATATCCCAATCGCGAGTTTGGTTTTCGCGGCGCCCCCTTGGCGACGCGCGCGGGACGAGCTCGGCCCCCTGCTGCCCTGGACTCCAGCCCCCTTCCGGCCCGGGGTCCACCTGGCCCGTGCCCTGATGTCCCGCCACCGCTGTTGTTATTTCGCCTTGCCGCTAACAGTACTCTCAGCTGCTTAAGCGTCTTAGCGCAGGGGAAAGCATGCACGCGGCCCCGGTCCACCACACTTGACATCTCACCCGGGGGCATTCCGACATTTGTCCGGGACCGCCACCCCTGGTCCACGGCACATGATTACACCTCATCTGGGACAGCACACTGCCTCGAGTCCACGACACTGATAGCGCCTCATCAGGGGCAAGGAGCCTCATCAAGGGCAAGGAGCACGTCTCCTGGTCCCGTAGGCTGTGTCGAGCTGAACAGTTTCGTGGCATTTCTCTGCGCGCTGCTTGGCGTGGACAGCGCACTGGATGGCATGAGTTCACAGCTGTGTCTTGGCAACCCCTGGGCTGACCGTTTTGTTTCAAGCCTTACCGTTTGTTTCCAACCTCCAGGTGTTGAATGATTAAATGAGAT
Source organism: Cheirogaleus major (assembly GCA_963574435.1). Taxonomy (NCBI): domain Eukaryota; kingdom Metazoa; phylum Chordata; class Mammalia; order Primates; family Cheirogaleidae; genus Cheirogaleus; species Cheirogaleus major. The sequence continues at coordinate 11,849 of CAUYPO010136660.1, read as the reverse complement.
AAGGGTATGGAAGTGTTGGGTAAACTGTAAGAAAGGCATCTGAGTGGGGTTGATTCCTGCCATTTACTGTTTCCTCTCAGCTTTTAATATTTAATATTTATTTTTATTTATTTATTTATCTATTTTTGAGACAGAGTCTCACTCTGTTCCCTGGGCTAGAGTGCCGTGGCGTCAGCCTAGCTCACAGCAACCTCAAACTCCTGGGCTCATGCGATCCTTCTGCCTCAGCCTCCCAAGTAGCTGGGTCCTCTCAGCCTTTAAATAAGCTCAATCTCTCCAAGTCCTAAAAACAAAACTATCAAGCCAACCCTCCACTCGAAGTGTCCTTTCCAATTAGCTTCCAAGTGTTTCTCTCCCTCTTCTGCATACCTCTAACAGTGGTCTGCCCTGCTGCCTCCACTTCCCCATTCCTCAACACTTGGCAGTCTGGCTGCTTCTCCTCCCACTCATAGCCTTCTTCGCCCTGTTCAGGCAACCCATGACCTTCATCTTGCCAAACCTGGCAGGTATTCCTCCGGCCTTATCTCTCTGGATCTCTCAATGCTACATGTGACATCTTGGATGGCTCTCACTTTCTGGAAGCTCTCTACTACCTTGATTTCCAGAAGCATGCACTCTCCCAATTATCACAGCTCAGTAAAGGCCTCTGCTTCTTTTGGTGGCATCCTTAAGTGCCACCAATTGTGAATCTGCACCTTAAATGCAGGACTCCACTCTTTGCCAACACGGCTCTTTTCACTCCACTCACTCTTGGGGAATTGCCACCATCCTCATTGTTTCAACTCCCAAATCTGCAATCTCCAACCCAGACATCTTCCACAAAATTAAGAACCAAATATCCAACTGCCTGACAGGCAGTTCTTGCTAGCAATCACAGGGACACCCCACACGTGGCATATCCCAAACTGAACTCATCCTCTGCCTTCATAGCTGCCTTTCCCTCAGCTGTTGGCACCACCATCCATACAGTCATCAGAATGAAAGTTGGGAATGACTGAGTCATTCTTAATTCAGCCCTCTGCCTTACCCAATCACCAAGTCTTATCTATTTTACCTCCTTAATAAGACAAATTCCTGTCGCCTTTCTCACTGGCCTCCATCCTTTGTAGCCTGAACTGTTGTAGCAGCTTCCTAACAGTCTCCTTCAGACAAATCCATCTTCTATTCGCCTTCAGAGTAAACTCCCTAAAGCACACACCTATTTAAAATCTTAAGGGATCCCATAGGCTTCTGGCTGCAGTGTGTACCTTCAAGCTACCCAGCATAAACCTGTCAATACACTTGGGCCTTTAAAAGACCACAAAGAGCCCCCAAATTTAAGATTCAGCCAAAGTCCCAACTGTAAGGCAACACACAGCCAGACAAGGAAGAACCATAAGAAAAAGAAAAGAGCAATTGAATATTTCAAAAAGTTTCCTGCTACAGATGTTTTGGGTATAGAGATTAGAGAATTTGGACACTGACTTGAGAGGAAATGCTGAGTCACCAGGAAAGGCTTGCACATGTTTATAGGCTGAGGGGAAAGAAGGAGCCAGAGAAAGAGCAGAAGCACAAGACTGGAGAGAAAGGGACTGGAGCAAGTCTTGAGAAGTTCTGGAAGGCTTACTGATCCTCAGCCCATGATGATTCTGGGCCTGGGCCCTGTTCATGCTGGGGTCAGCCCTTCCCTCCTCTGATCCTACTGGCTCCTTGAGAGCTGTTGGCCGGGCACGATGGCTCACGCCTGTAATCCTAGCACTCTGGGAGGCCGAGGCGGGAGGATACCTCAAGGTCAGGAGTTCGAAACCAGCCTGAGCAAGAGCGAGACCCCCTCTCTACTAAAAATAGAAAGAAATGAATTGGCCAACTAAAAATATATATAGAAAAAATTAGCTGGGCATGGTAGCATATGCTTGTAGTCTCGGGAGACTGAGGCAGAAGGATCAGTTGAGCCCAGGAGTTTGAGGTTACTGGAGCTAGGCTGACGCCACGGCACTCTAGCCTGGGCAACAGAGTGAGAGTCTGTCTCAAAAAAAAAAAAAAAAGAGCCAACGTATGATCGCAACTGCACATAGATATCAGCCCTACTAGCATGCAGCTCTGACTTGACTTTCCACAAAGACTATGTTGCATCTCTCCCCCATCCTCAAAACCCCCATCCTTGCTTGTCCTCCCCCCTCATGGTCCTCTTACCTCCTATTTCACTAAGAAAATATAGACCTTGAAAAGGGGACATCCTCATCTTCCCACCCACAAACCTACACATCATCCCATGTCTGCATCAAGCATCTCTTCTTGCGCCAGAAGGGCAAAGCCACCTCCTGCAGAGTTAACCGTCCACAGGTACAGTGAGTGCAAGGCCTCCCAAAGGTCACCACCGTTGCCAACTCCAGTGGACACGTTACGTTGCAGGCCTTATCTATCTAGCCCTCTTGGCAGTAAGTATCTCCCATTCTTGAAGCACTTTTCTCTTAGTTTTGATAACGTACTGTCTTTCTCTTTGCCTATTCCTTCTTAACCTCTTGTGGGTGCTTCCTCTATTCTGCCTCTGTTGCTGTTCCCCAGGGCTCAACCCAGAGTCCGTTTCTTCTCTCCATGAAGTTTTGTTGTTTTTTGTTTTGTTTAGTTTTTTTAATTTGTCATCTATCAACCTTACAAATGTTGTGGATGGCCTTCAGGGACATCTATAAATTTCTTAAACTTGAATGTAAATACTTCTAAAGAAAAAATGAAGCTTTCATTAGCTTCTTGAAGGTATCTGGGACCCAAAGACAGGATAAGAGCTCTGATCCACATACTTTCCCCCAGGTGGCCTCACCTGCCACGCTGTAGCTATCATCCACATATACAGTAATGACTCGCAACTGGATGCCAGCAGCTCAGACCTCTCTACAGAGTCCCTGGGCCATACTTCCTTCTTGTTTTCACGTGGTATTTCACTGGTACCACATAAATTCACTTGTCAAAAACTCATCACTGGCCCTTCTTCCCCAAGCTAGCTCCTCCTCAGGCCTCCTGACCTTAGCAAAGACACTCTCACCCATCCAACCACTCAAGCTCAAAACCCGGGAATCATTCTTTCCATCTCCCTCTCCTTCGCCACCCATAGCCAACCCAAGTACTCAGTCCATTTCAAATCCTTCCATCTCTATCTCCACTGCCGCTAAAATCCAAGCCACCTCCATCTCTTACTTGGGATGACTGCCTTAGCCCCCAACTGATTTCTTCACTTTTACTCTTGACCCCTTCCAACCTATTCTCACATAGCAGCCAAAGTATTACTAAGTGTGACCTGGAGCATGGCTCCTGATGAAATTGCTTCCCATTTCACATAGAATCAAATGTGAACTTCTTTGGCCTACAAGGTCCAGTGCATGGTGTGAACCACTCCTCCCTTCACTGGCACTCCACCCTCACCATCCTCACCCCAGATCCCTTCCCAGCCTCTTTCCAACTACACTAGGCCTTCTTTCACTTCCTCAAACACAGCAATCTCTTTCCTGCCTTGGGGTCTTTGTACAACCTGTTCTTTCTCTCTCTTCCCTTTTTTACTTGCCTAACTCTTGCATACAAGTTCAACTCTTTGTTTAAATATGTATACAGTCATCCCTGGGTGTATGCTGAGGATTGGTTCCAGGACCACCCCCTTAATACCAAAATCTTAAAATACTCAATTCAAGTCCCTTATATAAAATGGGGGAGGGGGAGGGGGGGCAAGGGAAATATACATAACCTTAACATTTGTACCCCCATAATATGCTGGAAAAATAAAAATAAAAATAATAAAATGGGGTAGTATTTGCGTATTACCTATGTATATCCTCCCATATACTTTTTTTTTTTTTGGAGACAAGAGTCTGGCTCTGTTGCCCAGACTAGTGCCATGGCATCAGCCTAGCTCACAGCAACCTCAAACTCCTGGGCTGAAGTGATCCTCCTGACCCAGTCTCCCGAGTAGCTGGTACTACAGGTGTGAGCCACCACGCCCGGCTAATTTTTTCAATTTTTAGTTGCCTGGCTAATTTTTGTTTCTATTTTTAGTAGAGACTTCGTCTTGCTCTTCCTCAGGCTGGTCTCGAACTCCTGAGCTCGTGATCCTCCTGCCTCAGCCTCCCAGAGTGCTAGGATTACAGTTGTGAGCCAGTTGTCCATTTTTGTAAATGCAAAAAGGACTTTTGGAATTATGGAGAAGGGACCCATAAAACATCACCCACTCCCACCCCAAGCCATCTCTTTGTGCTGCTACAGAGACTGAATCAATTTGGTTTATCACTATACACTCAGCACTAGATGAAGTCTGACATACGGTAGACACTCGAATATTTGTCTGATGAATGAATGAATGAATGAATGAATTTACAATCTCAGACATCACCTCTAAATGCTTTCCCTAATTCCCAAGCTAAGAATCCCCTCTTCTTTGCAGATCTTTATTACTGCATTTACAACCTTGAGTAAGTATCTATTTAGCATTCGTGTCTTCCATTAGTCTTCTTCATGTTTTTGTTCCAAATACTTTCATGTATAATCTCATTTAATCACCACAACAATGCCAATACCAAAAATAGTAATTACAATTATTTTCATTTGTATAGATGAAGGAAGTGAGGAAACTTTACATATATTATCTCATTTAATGTTTATACCAATTCTAAGAAGTAGATGCTATTGTTATCTCTGTTTACAGATGAAATTAAGGATAATTTAAAAATTCCATTTTACAGAATAGAAAAAGTAATGTTAAATACCACACCCAAGTTCACAGAGATAGTAAACAGCACAGCCAGGATTCAAATCCAGGCAACTTGACTCCAGAGCCAAACTCTTGGCCACTATGACTCAATTAAACCATCATGATCCATCCTCTGGAGCCTCTGTTGGAGCACCCAGGCTCTGACTTCCCCATTAGCAAGAACCTTACTCAGCCACATCTGGATCCTCAGCCCCTAACAGCACACAGTGGTACTCAATAATAAGCATACCAAGTACTTGAATAACAAATTATCATTGATTCTCACAGCCGCTATGTCAGACTAGCAATGGAACAGTTATGATTCCCATTTCACGAAGAAGAAAAATGAGGTTCACGACTTCACAAGAGGAAGTATCTTGTCTAAGAATCTTTTTTATTGAGTCCAGCCCTCTTTTGTATTCTCCTGCTGCTTCCACAAAAGGTTAGAAGTCATTTGTTTAAGTAAGAAGGACTTCACCTTAAGAAATAGCTAAAAAAACAAAACAAACACAAATGAACAAAGGAAACCCCACCACAGCACTCACTATGTTTCCTAGAAAAAGTACTTCCATTATGATGTTTGCCCAAAAAGCTCTCTCTTTCTTTCACTGCCTAAGCCATTCATTCCCTATTTAGCTTGAACCACACAGGCCAGCGTGTGTGTGTGCGTGTGTGTGTGCACGCGCGTGTGTACTGGAACAGGGTGCAGAGCTGTGAGTCAGATGTCTAGAAATCAGAGTCCAGGGCCACCACTGACTCGCTTCTGTTGCTAAGCAAAGCATGTAAATTTTTTAAATTTTTTTGCCTCTACCACAAAACAAAAGCCACGGGCCTGGCATTTTTATGAGGCCACGGTGCCCTTGGATATGGTGGTTCACATGCCACTGAATATTATTTACCAACTGCCCGTTTAGGAGATGGGGCCCCTGTTGGGGGAGAATGCTTACTGCTGGCGGACAGCCAGTCATGTGCTGGGCAATTGACCCTCCAAGAGATAGAGTCCTGATTTGTAGCACCTGACAATTTCGTGTTGCAAATACTTCCACCACAGCCAGTTTAAAGCTATGAGCAATTTAACTACTGGTTCGTGAAATTCCTGAAATTTTAGCAATCAGCTTTAGTGAGCCAATACAAACTGGCTCCAGCACAGTGCTGCTTATAGTGATTCCTCATGTGGATGGGGGAAAAAGAAATACAAACAGTCTTTTAAAATTACAGTTTAGGGGCCAAGGCCTGACTCATGTGCTATTACAGGGAATTTCCTTGTGTTTAGATATAATGATTTGACCTCTGACGAGAACAGAACAATTGTGTTGGACATGGGGAAATGGAATTCAAGTCTTAGCCTTCTTATAGGTCAAGTATTTCTTTCTCTGAATCTCAATTTTAATGGGAATAATATTACCCACTTTGCAGGATTTTTAATTATCTAACAAACACTGATATGGCACTTACTATCTGCTAGACACTGTTTAAGTACTTTACAAATTTTTAACTCATTTAGTGTTTATAACAACACAGTCGGACAAAGTATTACTACCAACTTAGAGATGAAGAGACCGAAGCACTAATTTCTCCAAGGGCGCACAGCTAGCAGGTAATAGAGCCAGGATTTGAACCTGGCTTCAGAGTCCATGCTTTTACCCTCTAGGGCCCCCATCCAAAGGTAGCTGCCTGTTTTTATCGAATTTTATTGAAACATGGCCATGCTCTTTCATTTATATGTTTGTCGGGCTGCCTTTGGGTTACAACAGCCAGCAGAGTTGAGTAGTTGTGACAGAGACCATATGGCCCACAAAGCCCCAAAATATTTACTACCTGGCCCTTTACAGAAAAAGTGTGCTGATCCCTGCTCTCTGGTATCCTGCCAGTTTATATGGGGTGAGACATTGATTATTATTTGAGCCTGATAGTCTCCAGGGTCAAGCTGGTTCCAAAATTGCATTGGTGGGCCAATAAGACAAGTGGAAAATAATATCAAGATTCTAACTATACTCTAACATTTGTATTCTAACAATAGTCAGTGAATAACATTCTCAAGCATAAGTATAAATAAACTTCAGTAACAAATGATCCATGAAAATTTGTATTCATAGAAATATGTGTCTGACTTCATAGGATCCCAACATCTCAAGGTTGGAATTAACTCAGAGATTGTTCATCCCAATCCTGACTTTCCTCTTGGGAATATTGTATTAGGTTTCTACAGTTAATGCTGTAAATCCCTCATGATCATCCCCTGAGTCCTACAAGATGATTCCTCTATATAGAGATGGGCTCTTTGCACAGCAGAGCGAAGGCAAAATTTTATTTTACGGGACTGAGGCATCAGGATCACATCTCCACACCTGTCCTTTTGTCTCCAAGGCAGCTCCTCCAAGTGCCTGTTTCAGATGCCAGAAGCTCCTCAAAGCCTGTCCTTCCCTGGCCTCCTGCATAGTCGTTAAAAACTTCCCCTGACCTTTGCAGCTACTTCCTGTGAGCTTCTCAGGGACTGCCAGTCACTTGTGACCTATTTTCAGAGCTGGCAGTTCTGGCTTCTAAAGCAGACTCTGAACAAGCCCAGTTACAAGTGGTCAACTGAGTTTTTGCTTTGGGCTCCTGGCACCAGAAAGAACTGCTCAGTGGAATGATCCTGGGTTGCTCGATGGCCGCACGCAGGCAGGTAGATTTTCACTGCACTATAAACCACGGTCAGTCTCAAGATCTCCAGGAGGCTGTTTGTTATCTTCCGTTTGCTGAAGACAGTTGCATCCTTAAGGTAGTTTAAAAAAAAGAAAAAGAAAGAATGCATTTGCTCTTATTTTTTGGGCTTTTTCTCAAAGCAAAGATGCCTCACTAGAATTCGTAAATGAAGGCAATACCGATTGCCAACTCCGGAAGTCCCATTGCCAAAGATTTTCTTTCATAAACATTTCAAAAGTGAGTCAGGCCAAAACACACCTCCACCTGTAATTTAATTCAGCCTAGGAATCACAGTCCAAACAGCTCGAGGTTGCAAATTCCACAACAGCTGCAGCCACAAAATGAAGGAGAACAAGACTTTAAGGCGGAGCACACCAGAAACTTCTTACTATTTCCAGGTTTCTCTGTCACTATACTCCTTAAATACAATTAATAGCTCACATTACCAGCAAAGACAACCAACGTGAAACCTCTTGGCGCTTTATGAAAAGTTCCTTTTATAAGATAAGCTAATGTGATTTCTTTAGGGTATCTTTAAATAAATGTATAACTCTAGTTTCATTTTTTTTTTTTTTTTTTGAGACAGAGTCTCACTCTGTTGCCCAGGCTAGAGTGCTGTGGCATCAGCCTAGCTCACAGCAACCTCCAACTCCTGGGCTCAAGCGATCCTCCTGCCTCAGCCTTCTGAGTAGTTGGGACTACAGTCATGTGCCACCATGCCCAGCTAATTTTTTCTACATTTTTTTTTAGTTGTCCAGCTAATTTCTTTCTATTTTTAGTAGAGACAGAGTCTCGAACTCCTGACCACGACCTATCCTCCCACCTCGATCCTCCCAGAGTCCTAGGAGTACGGACGTGAGCCACCACGCCCGGCCTACTTTCATTTTTTAAATATATATAAGAGTTAAGGAAAATTCAGGACTCCACGAATGTCAAATATTCCTTCAAGAGGTATCCAATAGCTCTTTCAGATTATTCCTGAAATACTTGATATTTGTCTCTTCTTTAGAAATGATATGTTCCTGCAAATAAAATTCATGCTCAGCTGTACCCTCCTCCATATCAACTCAAATATTCACAAACTGATCATAAGCTCCAACAGAAAAGGTAGTGTCATGTTCAAATTTCTATCCCACAACCATGTTGCCACTGTGCCTTGCATATACAACCAAAGTGAAACCCTCTGTATCCGGGTTCCATATCCTCAGATTCAACCAACCATGGATTAAAAATTTTGAGGAGGCCAGGCGAGGTGGCTCACGCCTGTAATCCTAGCACTCTGGGAGGCCGAAGCAGGTGGATCACTCAAGGTCAAAAGTTTGAGACCAGCCGGAGCAAGAGAGAGACCCTGCCTCTACTAAAAATAGAAAGAAATTCTCTGGACAACTAAAAGTATATATATAGAAAAAATAAGCCAGGCATGGTGGCGCATGCCTGTAGTCCCAGCTACTCGGGAGGCTGAGGCAGGAGGATTGCTTGAGCCCAGGAGTGTGAGGTTGCTGTGAGCTAGGCTGATGCCACAGCACTCTAGCCCAGGCAACAGAGCGAGACTCTGTCTCAAAGAAAAAAAAATTGGGGGGAAAAAATAACAATACAACAATAAAAATATACTTGACCTTTGAACAATGCAGGAGTTAGGGATACCAACCCCCTGCACAGTCAAAAATCTGCATAACTTCTGGCTCCCCAAACACCTAACTACAAATAGCCCAGTGTTGACCAGAAGCCTTACCAATAACAAATAGTTGAATAACATGTAGACTAGTATCTACATATATTTTCATGCCATTCATGAGATACCTAACTTTTTTTTCTTTCTTTCTTTCTTTCTTTCTTTCTTTCTTTCTTTCTTTCTTTCTTTCTTTCTTTTTTTTTTTTTGATATTTTTGGGCTATATAGTTCATCTGCAAGTTTTTTCAAATTGTCACAAATCTTCAGAAAGTTTTTCAATATATTTATTGAAAAAAATCTTTATATAAGTAGACCCATGCAGTTCAAACTGTGTTGTTCAAGGGTCAAATGTAAGACAAATTTTAAAAATACAATATAGTAACTCTTTACATAGTATTTATGTTGTATTATGTGTTATAAGTATTGTACACATTGAAGTATACAAGAGGATGTTTGTAGGTTATATGCAAATACTATGCCATTTTATATGCAGTACTTGAGCATTTGGGGATTTTGCTGTGCAAGAGGGCCCTGGAGCCAATCCCCTGTGGATACCAAGGGACAGCAGTAGTAGTAGGTGGTCAATAAATGTTATTGTTGATATGTAACCCCCAGGAAGGCAGGAACTTTCTCTATCTTGTTCAATCCCATAGCCAACAACTAGAACAGTGACCAGCAGGCAGCAGCCACTCAAGAAATATTTAATAGGCAGGGCGCGGTGGCTCATGCCTGTAATCCTAGCACTCTGGGAGGCTGAGGCAGGAGGATCGCTCAAGGTCAGGAGTTCAAAACCAGCCTGAGCAAGAGCGAGACCCCCTCTCTACTAAAAATAGAAAGAAATGAATTGGCCAACTAAAAAATATATATATATATATAAAATTAGCTGGGCATGGTGGCATATGCCTATAGTCCCAGCTACTTGGGAGGCTGAGGCAGGAGGATCGCCTGAGCCCAGGAGTTTGAGGTTGCTGTGAGCTAGGCTGACACCACGGCACTCTAGCTGGGGTAACAGAGTGAGACTCTGTCTCAAAAAAAAAAAAGAAATATTTAATAAATTAACCTATAGCCTTAGTAAATGCTGGAGAAGGAAGTTTAAAAGTCTTAAATTTTTTTCCAGTCACCTTGGCTCTCCTTGTAAAAGTCAGATTTCAACCAGAGAAGTAGAATCAGTACATAGATAAGAGATTTATTGCAAGGAAGTGGCCTACATGATTGCCATGGCTAGCTAGGCAAGTCTGAAATCTGCCCAGCAGACATAAGGAAAGACAGACTGGAATTTCTTCAGGGAAGCCTCAGTTCTGCTCTCAAGGCCTTTCAAATGGTTAGATTAGGCCCACCCAGATTATCAAGGGTGTTCTCCCTTAGGAATGTAATCACATCTACAAAATACCTTCACGGTAACACCTAAATTAGTGTTTGAATAACTGAGGACATAAGCTAGAAAAGTTGACACATAAAAAGACCATTGAAGGATGGCCGGGCGCGGTGGCTCACGCCTGTAATCCTAGCACTCTGGGGAGGCCGAGGCGGGCGGATCGTTTGAGCTCAAGAGTTCTAGACAAGCCTGAGCAAGAGCGAGACCCCATCTCTACTAAAAATAGAAAGAAAGTAATTGGACATCTAAAAATAGATAGAAAAAAGTAGCCGGCCATGGTGGCGCATGCCTGTAGTCCTAGCTACTAGGGAGGCTGAGGCAGAAGGATTACTTGAGCCCAGGAGTTGGAGGTTGCTGTGAGCTAGGCTGATGCTACTGCACTCTAACCAGGGCAACAGAGTGATACTCTGTGAAAGAAAGAAAGAAAGAAAGAAAGAAAGAAAGAAAGAAAGAAAGAAAGAAAGAAAGAAAGAAAGAAAGAAAGAAAGAAAGAAAGAGAGGAAGAAGAAGGGAAGGAAGGAAGGAAGGAAAGAAAGGCGTCAAACTATCTCTATTCACAGATGACATCTTCTATATAGAAAGTCTTAAGAAATGTACACAAACACACAAAACTATTAGAACTAATAAGTTCAAAAAGGTTGCAGGATACCTGATCAATACTCAAAAATCAATTGTATTTCTATATAATAGCAAAGAAAACAATTCCATTTACAATGGCATCAAAGAGAGTAAAATATTTAGGAATAAATTTAACAAAAGAAGTACAAGGTATACACTGTAAATGACAAAACATCATTGACAGATATTAAAGAAGACCTAAATAAATTGAAAGACATCCCATGTCATGAATCAGAAGATTTAATATTGGTAAGTTGCCAACACTCCTGAAATTGATCTACAGATTCAGTGCAATAGTTATCAAAATACTGCCTGCCTTTTTTGCAGAAATTGGCAATCTTAAAATTCATATGGAGATATACAAGGGACCAGGAACAGCCAAAACAATCTTGAAAAATACAAAATTTGGAGGATTCACACTTCCCATATTCAAAACTTACTACAGGGCTACCGTAATCAAGACAGTGGAATACTGGCATAAAGCTAGACATATAGGTCAATGAAATAGAATTGAGGGTCCAGAAATAAACCTTTACATTTCTGGTCAACTGATTTTCAAGGCTGACAAGATTATTCAGTGGGCGAGAGATTAATTTTTTCAACAATGGATATCTGTATGCACAAGAATGAAGTTGGACTCCTTCCTCATACCATATACAAATATTAACTCAAAATGGATCATAGACCTAAACGAAAGAACTAAAACTACAAAACACTTAGAAAACAAGTAAATCTTCATGATCTTGGATTAGGCAGTGGTATCTTAGATATGACACCAAAGCCCAAACA
>CAUYPO010136659.1:0-15856 GCA_963574435.1 Cheirogaleus major | reverse complement strand
CACTAAAATTTATTTGTAACCCCCAAATCAGTACTTGCATGGGCAGAGTGGTCAAAAATTTGAGTCACGTGCTGCACACGTTCCCAGCTTAAGTTGAACGAACCAATGCTCTGCCTTCTCGTGTCAGCTCTCGCAAGTATCTTTTTCATGGTCTTACATTAAGTGTCATGTTTTTCACATTTTTTATGCTTTTTTGCTGTTTAAAACACCACCCCCCCCCCCCAAGCTTAGTGCTGAAATGCTGCCTGGCGTTCCTAAGAGCAAGAAGGCTGTGATGTGCCTTATGGAGAAAATACGTGTGAGATGAGTCGCCAAACTGAGCTGGGTTGGTTTGCCCACGTGCAATGGAACGCTAAACACTGAGACAGGCAGCCGTGCAAGGAGACAGGAGTCAGGGTCAAATCTGTGTCCCCAGACTGGGCGTTAGGGCGGGTTTGAGGAGGCGTGATCTGACTGGGTCCTGGATCCTGCCACGTGGTGTTCACTTCTTCATTCAGTCCCCTCCCCTCGGTCTGAACACATAGGTGCCACACATGGTTGCACGCTTGGTTCACCGGAGCATGCTCAGGTTTTGTGATCAACCTGGGAAAGTGTCCGTGGCAACTGAAAGAAAACAACTCACCAGTTTATGACACAAAGTCAGAGTTAAAGCAGATTGGACTCTTTCTGCAGTTGCAAATATCCTTTGTTGGGGTGTGAGTTCCAGGCTGTGGGCCGTGAGTTCCATGTTAATGAATCAACAATATATGCTAAATAAGGTGTCTTAGACACACATAAAACAAGGCGACGTATCGATGGGTGGATGCAAATGCTGTGACCAGAGGCTTGCAGGAACCTAACCCTGTCATCTCTCCTAGGAGCAATGGTTCGGTATTCGCTAATTCAGTATTTGCAGCAACCTCCTGGAACACTGTGAACAAGGAGGGTTGCCTGTATGACACAATTATTCCACCAAGTGGGGAGGGGTGGAATGAGGAAATGACACTGGAGGAGGAGGGGAGAGAGGGTGGCCGGGGTAGAGGCGGTGAGCAGAGAACGAGGTCCTCAGCGCTCTGTCCAGGCCGTGGGAAACCCGTGAGTCCTGATGTCCAGGGCACTGTGCGTTGTGCTCTGCCCTGATGTGCGAATCAGGCTGTGCAGAGGCGCTGCAGTGTGATGCCCCTGGCGGTAATTTGGTTCAGAACCATCATTCCGGGGGGCCCGGGGTTTCCAGTATCGGATCCAGTTATCCCTGCAGTGCGGATGTGCTCGAAGTGGGTGTTGAGGGATGGTGTCCTGAGCATTCCTGTAGCCTTGACCCTCCCCCCCCCAAGTCTTGACCGATGTGAGTCTGGGCTGCAGTTAACTCTCACGTGGCTTGTAGCAAACACCCCAGCTACAAGGTTCTCTGGGTTGTGTTTTGTTGCAATATTCCTGATGTCGATTCTAACCATGGTCTCCACCAAGAAGGGGTTTTGTTCAGTTTAAAATGCCCAGTGGGTGATGGTCAGCACTCTCTTAAGCAGCCTAGCCCCAATTTTAATTATACTTGATGATTAAACTACTAAATATTATAAAATAATATGTATATGGTGGAGGGGAAAGAATATGGGATTTGGAGTTGGATGGTCCTGAAATTTCCTTGATGGGTGGATCTTGGAAAGGTTCCCACTCCTCTTGGTGGCTCGGTTTCTCCATCTGAACAATGGGTCTTATAGTCCACACCCCTCTGTGTAACCCCGAGGATGAATTCAGATGTGTGGTTTGTTGCGTAGCAATCGAAAGAGCATGCTCTGTGGGCAGAATGCCAGGGCTTGAATCTTGCTGCGAGTCTTGGCCTTGGGCAAGTGACTCGGCTCTTTTTAGCGCTTCATGTTCCACCAGTCTCACCAGCTCGTCGTGAGAATTAAATGAACTAATGTATGAGGATGAGAGGAGATGGTACAAAGCCTGCCCATAGTAAATGCTCTATGAATGGTACCTCTGGCCGTTATGAAACGTACTTTGTTAAATACTCACTAGGATGATGATGATGATGATGATACTCATAATAAACAACTAAAAATAACAAGTGTTGGTGAAGATGTGGAGAAATTGGAACCCTTTACACACTGTTGGTTGGAACGTAAAATGTTACAATGTGGAAAACAGCCTGGTGATTTCTCAGAAGGTTAAACATAGAGTCACCATATGACCCAGCAATTCCGCTCCTAGGTATAGACCCCAAAGAATAGAAAACAGACGTTCAAACAAATACCTGTATGCAAATGTTCACAGCAGCGCTATGCACGGCTGCTCAAAGCTAGAAACAACCTAAATGTCCACCAGCTGATGAATAGATAAACAAGATGTGGTATGTACGTATCATTCCACCATAAAAAGGAACGAAGCACAGGTACAAGCTACACTTGGATGAACCTTGAAGACATTATACAAAGTGAAAGAAACATTATGCAGAGAAAAAGACCATGGATTGCAGGATTCCGTTTGTACGAAAGATCCAGAATAGGTACATCCATAGTGACAGAAAGCAGAGTAGTGGTTGCCAGGGGCTGGGGGAGAGGGAATGGGGGGTGACTGCTAATGTTACGGGGTTTTCTTTTGGGCATGATGATAATGTTTTGGAATTAGATAGAGGTGGTTGTTACACAGCATGTGAATGTACTAAATGCTACCAAATTCTACATTTTGAAATGGTGAATGTGCATTTCACCTCGATAATTTTTTTTTAAAAAGAGCTTTGTTAAAACAGAAAAGCTACCCCAACGTTAGTGACTGAAGGTTAATCTTACCAGATCTCCTGGTGGGTAATAAAATAAAAAATGTCACAGAGCAGGACCCGGGTGACATTACTGGGTCAGAGCCCGTGCTCCATGCCCTGTCCCATCTCCCAGATGACCTGCGCAGACTGGGGTCAGTGCATTTGTTTGGTTCTACTTGGGGACGTCCTGGGGTGGGGCCAGTGCCCCGTGGGACCCACGGTTTGGGTGGATGCCAAGCTCGTTAATGAGGTCTTAGATGAAGATTCTTGCCAATGTTGAATTGCTTTGGCAACTGTTATGTTTTTCATTTGTCCTTATTCACTTTTTTTTTTTTTTTTTGCAAGTATTACAAAGTAGAAACTCAAAAACTCTGCCTGGATTTCAGGTTTTGTGCTTTCTGGGATTGTGGCTAAAATGAGCATCGCATTTGACTTTTGGAAAGTCAGAAGGAGTTGCCCGCAGGTGATGATCCACAGGTCTGTGTAAAAGGGCTCAGTGCCTTAAGGGCTTTCTTATCTGCTCTGTCATTGCTTGGGGGACTTGGGAGGCTCGAGGGGAAGCCTCCATCCTAGCTTCGTGACCTAAGGCAACTCAATCTCTCATAATCCTCTGCTTCTCCCACTGGAAGTTGGAGACAGTAGCTGAATTTTCTTCATGGGGTTTTGTGAGGATACCATGAAGTGATACATGTGAAATTCTTAGAATAGTATCCAGCACCTAGTAAGTGCCCCATAAACAGTAACTGTTATCAGCATTAATAATAACTGTTATTGTTACATTCTTTCCTTTACCCAGAACTGCAAATATTTTCAACCGGTGTCTAAAAGTTCCATCTCTTGCCAGAAAATTATGAGGATTAAATTAAAAATCTTTTTTTTTTTGTTCTGCCAGTGACTTCCGTCTAATATTTTCAGCCAGCCTCTGAAAGTCCTGCTTCTTGCCAGAAAGTTTTGAGGATTAAACGAACAGGTGCATTAAATTATTCACAAAAGTTACAAGCAGGGGTGATCCTGGAATGGGAGGTTCTCTGTCACCCCTGCTTCCGAAGGGCTAAAGCATGTACTGTGTATGGTCTCATGCTGGCTCCAAAATCCAGACAAATTCTAAGCCACACGTTTGCCTGTTTATACAATTTTAATGGGAAGGGACAAAGAAGTTAGACACTTGCCTAGACTTTCTGAAATCATTTTCTCCCTCAAGAATGGCTTTTATTTCTCAGAGTCCCTTATCGGAGAATGTCAAAAGAAAAACCCTTACACCTTGAAATGCCTTTAATCAATCCTCAGACCTTTCAAGGCTTAAAACCTCTTCCCTTCTCCCCGCCCATTTCAAGATTTGAAATAAAATGATTTTCCTGAAACGGATGACAAGATAGCAAGGGGTGACGATTAATAACCCCGGAGCCCCTGGCTACCACACCTTTCCTATTTAAAATGATAAATTACCTATTTCCCCCAGACTTTATTAAAGAGAGGATCAAAAGAGAGAGGGGAAGAGCTAATATGATACAGCCCATCAGCGAAACCCTCTGCAGCTGCGGCAGAAACGCTGGGCTGCCTTGCTATCAATTTAGCACCTGATAATTTGGGTAATGAAATGAGGCCTTTTTGCTTCTTCAGCCCCAGAACTTCTGGTTTTGAAGTGTAGGGGTGGGGAAGAGAATTTGTCAGGGGGTGAGGCTTTTCTTCCTTCTTATCTCTCAGACTTTTTGAACAAACTTGAAGGAAGGAAAGAAAACTTGTAAGGGCAACTCAGTAGTGCCTTGAACCCAGCAGAATCGAGTGTGTGTGTGTGTGTGTGTCTGTCTGTCTGTCTGTGGAGGAGCTGTAGGCTTTGGGGTGGGGGTGGGGCCCAGCTCAGCTGTGGGGTGCTGTGTGATTAAGCGGGAGTGCGAGGGTGTAGGTTACGACCCACCGTGGGACTTTAGCCTCGTCTTATCACTTACCCAAACCTTCTTGGTGTAGTGGATCAATAACATCTACCTTCCAGGGCAGGTAAGATAAGCACCAAATCCCCTAACTCTGAGTCCGAGTGCTGTCCACGTGCAGACTTCTGCGATCTGACTCCCCAGTCAGTGCTCAGCAAATGTGCCGACTCCCGGTCGAGGGCTGTGTGAATGTCTGGGACTGCTGTGCATCACCACCGCGAACTAGGAGGCTTGAAACAACAGAAATTTATTTTCCCACAGGTGTGGGGCTTGGAGTCTGAAAGCAAGGGGTTGGCAGGGCCATGCTCCCTGTGGAGTCTCCGGGGGAGATTCTGTTCCATGCCTTGCCCCCAGCTGCCGGGCGTTGCGGGCGATCCTTGGCGTTCCTAGGCTTGTAGCTGCCTCACTCCCGTCTCCGCCTCCGTCTTCGCATGATGTTCTTGGGGTGTGTCCTCTTCTCTTCTAAAGATTTTATTTGAAAATAAGGTATTGGGAGTTAGGACTTTAACATCTTTTTTAGGGGACATAGTTCACCCCATAGTAAAATCTCAGTTGGGACCGGGCGTGGTGGCTCACGCTTGTACTCCTAGCACTCTGGGAGGCCAAGGTGGGAGGATCGCTTGAGGTCAGGAGTTTGAGACCAGCCTGAACAATTTTTTTCTACTAAAAATAGAAAAAATTAGCCAGGCATGGTGGCACGTACCTGTAGTCCCAGCTACTTGGGAGGTTGAGGCAGAAGGATCGCTTGAACCCAGGAGTTTGAGGTTGCTGTGAGCTAGGCTGACGCCACGGCACTCTAGCCTGGGCAACAGAGTGAGACTCTGTCTCAAAAAAAATAAATAAATAAAAAATCTCAGTTGGGTTTGATTCCATGGGCTTGCTTTCTGTAGGTAATAGCACCTGGCGAGACCAGGGATGAGGACTGGGTGAGTTTAGAGTGCCAGTTCTGTGTCAAACACAACGCAAGGCAGTTTATAGGCTTATTTTATTAAATCTTCAGTGGCATTGTGTGAAACAGATGATTTTACCCCCATCTTAGATGGACATTTATATAACATTGGCTGTGTGCCAGAGATTATGCTACATGCTCCCTTTGCATGGTCTTATTTAATCCTCAGGGCAACCCTAGGGGAAAGTGCTCTTGTTACCCCCAGTTTACAGATGAAGAAACTGAGTCACAGTGGCAAAAAGTAGGGACAAATTAACGTCTATGTGTCATCTTACAAAGGTAGGGGTGTCCTGGGTATCATAAAAACTCCTACTTCCTTGCCGGATGTTTATTTAGGAGAATTAATTCTTATTCTTTCAGTTCAGAAAGGAAGTCTTCCAAATGCAGAGGTGGCTCTCTGCCTTTGGAGGGAATCAGGCAGTGGGTGGCATCTCGTGGCCTCCCCTTCCTCACCTGCATGTGATTCAGGGTCAGGGGATGTTTATTCTAGAGATTCAGGGACCAGACAGGAGACAAAGGGGAATGTGATTAAATAGTCATGTATGTGTAAAAAAAAAGAAGAAGATAAACATCTGAGGCGAGCCTGACACTGTCTCGGATGGGCTCAGGAGATTTTAGAATGTCATGGTCCATCCTCTCAGGCTAGAAAACTAACTTCTCCCCGAGGCATGCTCCAGGATTCCTGGGGAGAAGAGACAGGGGGAAGTTCAGCTGCATCCCGGGCATCTCCTCCTGGGTGTCCTGTAGGAAACTCGGACTCAGCCAGCGTCTGACCCTGAACTTGCTTGAACTTGACCCTGAACTTGCCACCTCCTCTGTGCTCAGTTTCCTTCTGCAGTTTCCTTCCGTGTGGCCCAGGCTGGCGACCAGGACGCCAACCCCGTATTCTTTCCATCTCCTTCACGGTGGGCAACAGCTTATGGTGACAGTGCCCCACGTACTTCTTTGTGGCTTTGTGGTGCAGTATATGATTAAGACAGCTTAACAGAATAGATGTCCTTTCTTAAACATGTTTTCCTTAGGCTAATCTGACAATGCGTTTGTATTCCCTCAGCAAATGCATCAATCCAGAGCTGTCTGGCTGATGGAGAAACCGATGTTGGCTTGATTCTCTGTTCTGTCCCCAGCTCTCGCAGTTATTTAGCTTCAGCTAAACGTCAGCTTCCTTGCTGTATAACAGGCGATGATCGCAGAGCTTGCAGAACCAGCACCCGCTCTTTAAGTAGGAGATATTAACACATGACCGCAGCACTGAGAATTGCGATAAGAGTAGCTCACATTTACAAAGTGCCTACTGTGTGCTGGGAGCTGTGCTGAGAACATTACTTGTGTGATGGCATTTGATCCTCACAGTGGTCCCCGCGGTAGGCGATAAAGCAAGACTCAGGTTAGATGAGTGCCCAGGGTCGCACGGTCAGTAAGGGGCAAGGCAGATTTGGAGCCCAAAGCATTTTATTCCAGCGCCAACTCTCTTCCTCACTGGGCTCATGTGTATGTAGCTATCATAATGATGGCGACTTTGGTAGAATGTTCTGGCAAGTCCGGGAGGAGGGAAAAGGGGGGCTCTTGTGAGAATGAGTTCTTGCTTGCTGTAGCTGCTATTCCCGTTTGATTAATCTGTGACGGTCTGTGGTCTTGAGCAAACCCAAGCCCCAGCTCTCTGCCATAGACGTCATGTGTCGTGTGCCCCAGTTGTCGAAGTGGCTGAGACTTTGAATCTGGACTGCCAGTTACCATCTCTTGTGACCTTGGGCACATCTTCACCTCTGCATTAGTTTCTTTATCTACAAAATGAAGATCAAAATAGCCTTTTGTTCAGAGTTACAAAAATTAAGATATAAAATAGTCCCAGTATAACAAGAAAGCAAACGATGAACTATTAATTAAGGTCTTCGTGGTATTTTTTTTCTTCTCTAAAATAAAAAAACCCAAAATGCACAGAAAACCATCTGGAAGGCTCCACAGCCAAACATTAATAGGGATGCTGTCTAGGCTGTGGGATAGCATTGCCTTTTTCCTTATCTGAATTTTCTAATTTTTCTGTAATGAATGTGTAATAACAAAATGAGTTGTTTTAATTAAAAATGGGACAGTGAGTCAGTGCTCATGAAAGCACTTTGTAAACCGTCAAATGCTCTATAAATTAGCTCTTGTTACGGTCGTTAGAGTAATTATTATTGTCATTGCTAGTCAGCTACGACTTGGAATTTCTTTCCGCCCCAAATCTCCTCCCTTGACCCACAGTGGGAGTGCCCACACGGTCACCTTCCTCCGGGTCCCTGCGATGCCCTTCAGTTGGGCCCGGATCTTCCAGCAGCAGCCCGAGATCTTCCAGAAATGAACGTTAGATCAAGTGTCTCCACTGCCTCAAAACCCTTGATGGCTTCCCATTGAACTGGGTGTGAAATCCACACTGCACCTTGGCCCGCAGGCCTCGGGGTCTGTGGTCACTGATAACCATCTGAAATCCTTTGGGAGCATGTTCTCTGGTCGGTCAAGTCTCTGCTCTGGCAGAATCCAAGTCCGGGGACCAGGGTGTCGTCTGAGTTGCCGTTGTGTCTTTTCCTAAGCACGGCACCTGGCACTTCACCAACATTCAGCAAATGTTTGTTGGGCGAGTGAAGCACACGGTGGCGTAGACCTGGAAGATGTATGCAGTGGCCACAGAAGTGGCCGGGGAGGGCCCAAGGGCGAGCTTGACTCCCTTGGAATTTTTGTATCTCACGTGGAGGTGAGGTATCAACATTGCCATGTAAGAGAAAAGCTATTCTTGAAAATCCTTTAAGTCACTTTGAAACTGCTGGAACGGGGATCCTTGGAGACTCAAAAGGCAAGAATTAACTTCTTTGCTTTTCTGGGCATTGGGGCTGTGGGCTCCCTGGCCAGGCCTGTTGAGTGGAGCAGGGTCAACAAAGGGATTTCATTCTTTTTTGGAGGTGCTAAGTGGGCGTGGGTGGATTTATGTAAACGTGCTCAGGATGTAATGTGGATGCGATGTAACCAGCATATGATAGAACATGCCTAGGATGTAATGTGCATATGATAGAACATGCCTAGGATGTAATGTGCATATGATAGAACATGCCTAGGATGTAATGTGCATGTGACAGAACATGCCTAGGATGTAATGTGCATATGACAGAACATGCCTAGGATGTAATGTGCACATGACAGAACATGCCTAGGATGTAATGTGCACGTGATAGAACATGCCTAGGATATAATGTGCACATGATAGAACATGCCTAGGATGTAGTGTGCATATGATAGAACATGCCTAGGATGTAATGTGCATGTGATAGAACATGCCTAGGATGTAATGTGCATATGATAGAACATGCATGGATGTAATATGCATATGACAGAACATGCGTGGATGCAATGTGCATATGATAGAACATGCGTGGATGTAATGAGCACACTGCACAACTTCTCGGGACTTACCCACTGTCTCTCTGCTCCTTTGTTCCCACTCAGGAGGCAACCTTTCCAAACAGGACTGGACCATCCAGTGGCCCACCACGGAGACGGGGAAGGAGAACACTCCCGTGTGCCCCGCGGAGCCCACCCCGTGGATCCGCACCCACCTCTCCCAGAGCCCCCGGGTGCAGTCCAAGTGCGCCCAGCACTTCTGTCACACCAGCCCGGCCCCTGGCGCCCCCGTGTACACGCACGTGGACAGGCTCACCGTGGACGCCTACCCGGGCCTGTGCCCGCCACCGCCCCTGGAGTCGGGCCACCGCTCCCTGCCCCCGTCGCCCCGGCAGCGGCACGCCGTCCGCACCCCGCCGCGCACCCCCAACATCGTCACCACCGTGACCCCGCCGGGCACGCCGCCCATGAGGAGGAAGAACAAGCTGAAGCCCCCGGGGACCCCGCCGCCCTCCTCCCGGAAGCTGATACACTTGATCCCGGGCTTCACGGCGCTGCATCGGAGCAAGTCCCACGAGTTCCAGCTGGGCCAACGCGCGGACGAGGCGCACACGCCCAAGTGAGTGCGGCTGGCGGGTGCCGGGCGGGCGAGCCGGGCTGGGGGGCTGGCAGGGGCCCGGGGTGGGGGTGGGGGTGCCCAGGCCGGGCACGCAGGGGACAGCCGTGTTCCCCACTCTAGCGGAACGAAAGGTGGCTTTTCACTGAGGGTTCTGAGAACATGCATAGAATGGAATCTCCCAGAATTGGCCATTTAAAAACACTGTGAATCCTCTAGAGCAGCGGTCAGCAACCTTTTTGGCAGCAGGGACGGGCTTCATGGAAGACAATTTCTGTACCGATGGGGGATGGGGTGGGGCGCAGGGGGGGAGGCGGAGCGCAGGCGGTGATCCGACTGTCGGGGAGCGGCTGTAAACACGGATGGCGCTTCGCTTGCTCTCCCACCGCTCACCTCCTGCTGTGTGCCCGGTTCCTAAGTCTCATGGCCTCGGCGTTGGGACCTCAGCTCTAGAGCGTGGTTTGGCAAACTGTGGCCTGGGGGCTAGATCTGGTAGCCGGCCTGTTTTTGTAAATAAAATGTATTGGAACATACCTGTGTTCATTCCTTTATGCATTGTGTCTATGGCTGCTTTTGTGCAAGGATGGCGGAGTTGAATATGGCCCCCAAAGCAGGGGGTATAAGAAAACTTTGCTGTCCCCTACAGAGTCCAGCCCAGCCCTGTCTCTAGAAATAGACTAGGAGATATATATTAATATTAACCTTAAATCTTCTAGTAGCCACATTAAAAAGAATTGATAAGAACAAGTGATACTAATTTTATATGTCATTTAGTATCATTGTGTTAATATAATTCCACTGATATGAGGTGCCTTGCATAGTCAAGTTCATAGAGGCAGAAAGTAGAACGGTGGCTGCCAGGAGCTGCAGGGAGGGAAAGTGGGGAGGTATCATTTAGTGAGTACAGAGTTTTAGTCTGGGATGATGAAAACGTTCTGGACATGATTAGTGGTGGTGATTGCACAACAGTGCAAATGTACTTAATGCCGCTGAATGGTACACTTAGAAACTATGGTTAAGATGGTAGATTTGATGTTATGTATCTTTTACCATCATTAAAAAAAGAAAAAGTTAAGAGGTGGGCATGGTGGCTCATACCTGTAGTCCCAGCTACTCAGGAGGCCGAGGCAGGAGGATTGCTTGAGCCCAGGAGTTTGAGGCTGCAGTGACCTATGATTGCACCATTGCACTCCAGCCTAGATGACAGAGATAGACCCTACCTCTTAAAAAAAAAAAAAAAAAAAAAAGAGGCAGGATCCAGTAAGCCAAGGTTTGGCAAACTTTTCCTCTAAAAGGCCAGATGGTACGTTATTTTAGGCTTCACAGGCTGCTTGGTCTCTGGTGCACGTACCCAACTCTGCCTCAGTAGCACAAAAGCAGCCACAGACAATAGATAAACAAATGGATGTGGCTGTGTGCCAATAAAACTTTATTTATAACAGCAGGTTCCTGGCCAGATTTGGCACATTGGCTATAGTTTGTCAGGCCCCGTTGGATGTCATGGTGTAGAGGCTGATTCTCCTTTCTAAGCCACTGGGAATAGCGTAAAGTGATTTAAGTTTTACGAAGGTAAAATTCAGGCTGCTGTGTGCAACCTAACTTGGAGACCTAGAACATAGGTTTGGGATCTGCGAGGTTTACGCAGAGGACAGATGCTTTTGCGATCAGAGTTGGGTTTGATTTTCATGGTTTTGTGAGAGCCACAGAGGTGGGGGCATGCTGAGACCTCCGGGCAAGAGCATGGGTTAGAGTCGCAGGAAGGCGGGGAGTCCCCTTGCTGTGGTGTCCCCACACTCCATGCACCTCCCTCACCCCTTCACTGTGTGCACCATAAAGTGAACTTGATCAGAAAGCAGAGTCTCTGGGCACATCATCTTTTAATCTGCAAAAGAGTGGCTGCGTGAGAGAGGCTGCCCTTTGGTTTTTAAATGTGAGTCTTTCCCCAGGCCCCTGAGGGATTTATTCTGTCTGGATGGAGCTGAATCACCTACTTCTTCAAGGTCTTCCAAATCGACCCAGCCACCTTCAGTGGTTTTTTTTTTTTTTTGGAAATCGTATATGTCAGGATTCAGGCAGAGTCCAGCTTTGCCTATCTGTCTGGGTTAGCAAGCTCATCACTTTGGGGCACCTGACCTTGGAGTGTGAAAAAATATCCAAGACAAAGACAATAGTACCCCAGACAGTGTGGGGAAGGGGTGGAGAGGGACTAGAGATAAATTCTGACCAGGGAGATTAAGGAAGGGTTTATAGGTCAGGCATTCGTTGAGTTGAGTTCCAATTATCAGACTGATAACAACAGCCAACATTCACCTTGGTCTGAGCGAGTCCTGGTTCTGCCAGGAAGTGGCACTGTGACTTTGGATATAACCCGTCTGAGTCTTAGCTTTCTCATCTGTGGACCACAGGGGTTGGAATACATTTGTGTTTTTAAATCTGTGGTCATGACCCATTCGTGGATGGTGGCATCATTTTAATGGGCTGTGACCAGCATTAAAAAAATGAAATAGACTAGCTAGGCAAGAATATATTGGAACACGTTGCATGCGTTGAGGGTATTAGTGTTGTTTTGTGAAACTTATTTCGGATAAGTACAGGCATACCTCAGAGATATTGCAGGTTTGGTTCCAAAGCACTGCCATAAAGTGAGTATTGCAAAAAAAAAAGATGAATTTTTTGGTTTCCCAGTACATATAAAAGTTATGTTTATACTATATTATGGTCTATTAAGTGGACAAAGCATTATGTCTTAAAAAACAATGTGCCTACCTTAATTAAAAGGTACTTTAATGCTAAAAAGTGCTAAAAATCATGTGAGCCTTCAGTGAGTCATAATCTTTTTGCTGGTGGAGGGTCTTGCCTTGATGTGGGTGGCTGCTGGCGGGTCAGGGTGGTGCTTGCCGAAGGTTGGGAGGGCTGCGGCAGTTTCTTAAATTAAGATGACAGTCAAGCTTGCTGCATCGATCGACTCTTCCTTTCGCAATAGAGTTCTCTGTAGCATAGTCCTGCAGTTTGAAGGCATTTTACGCTCAGTAGAAATTCTTTCGAAATTAGAGTTAGTCCTCTCCAACCCTGCCGCTGCTTCATCCACTAAGTTTACATAATGCTCTAAATCCTTTGTTGTCAGTTCAACAATGTTTATGGCGTCTCCACTAGCAGCAGATTCCCTCTCAGGAAACCATTTTCTTTGCTCATCCGTAAAAAATAGCTCTTCATCTGTTAAAGTTTGATCATGAAATTGCAGCAATTTAGTCCCATCTTCAGGCCCCACTTCTAATTCTAGTTGTCTTGTGATTTCTACCCCATCTGCAGTTCCTCCACTGAAGTCTTGAACCTCTTAAAGTTATCCATGAGGGTGGGAATCAACTTCTTCTAAACGCCTGTTAATGTTGATATTTTGACCTCCTCCCATGAATCGTGAATGTTCTTAATGGCATCAAGAACGGTGAATCCTTTCCAGAAGGCTTTTCAGTTTACTTTGCCCAGATCCATCAGAGGAATCATAATAGTTGGCAGCCAAAGTCTTAAAAAATGTATTTCTTAAATAACAAGACTTGAAAATCAAAATGACTCCTTAGTCCATGGGCTACAGAATGGGTGTTGTGTTAGCAGACATGAAATTAACATTAAACTCCTTGTACATCTCCATCAGAGCTCTTGGGTGATCAGGTGCCTTGTCCATGAGCAGAAATATTTTGAGAGGAATCTTTCTTCCTGAGCAGTAGGTCTCAACAGTGGGCTTAAAATACTCAGCAAACCATGCTATAAACAAATGTGCTGTCAGCCGGGCTTTGTTGTGTCATTTGTAGGACATGGGCGGAGTAGATTTGGCATGATTCTTAAGGGCCCTGGGACTTGCAGAATTGTCAGTGAGCATTGGCTTCAGCTTAAAGTCACCAGCTGCATCAGCCCCTAACAAGAGAGTCAGCCTGTCCTTTGAAGCTCGGAAGTCAGGCTCGGACTTCTCCTCTCTAGCTATGAAAATCCTAAATGGCTTCTCCTTCCAATATAAGACTGTTTGGTCTACATTGAAAATTTTTTGTTTAGTGGAGCCACCTTCATCTATGCTCTTAGCTTGATCCTCTGGATAACTTGCTGCGGCTTCTGCATCAGCACTTGCTGCTTCACCTTGCACTTGTATGTGATGGAGACGGCTTCTTTCCTTAAACCTCTGCTGGCTTCCAGCTTTTCTTCTGCAGCTTCCTCACCTCTCTGAGCCTTCGCAGAATTGGAGAGAGTTAGGGCCTTGCTCGGGATTAGGCCTTGGCTTAGGGAGCGTTGTGGCTGGTTTGATCTTCTATCCAGACCATGAAACTTTCTCCAAATCCGCAATTAGGACATTTCATTTTCTTATCACCCGTGTGTTCGCTGGAGTAGCACTTTTATTTAGTTTTTATTTATTTATTTATTTTATGTATAATAGCATGCTTTTTATTTTTATTTATTTTATTTTTTTTTATTTCAGCATATTATGAGGATACAAATATTACGGTTACGTGTATTGCCCATGCCCCGCCTCCCCCCGTAGTAGCACTTTTAATTTCCTTCAAGAACTTTTCCTTTGCATTCATCACTTGGCTCACTGTTTGGTCAAGAGGCCTGGCTTTCAGCCTGTCTCAGCTTTCGACATGCCTTCCTCACTGAGCTTCATCATTTCTACCTTTTGAGTTAAAGTGAGAAACATGAAGCTCTTCCTTTCGCTTGAACACTTAGAGGCCATCCTAGGGTATTATTACTTGGCCTAATTGCAACATTGTTATGTCTCAGGGAACAGGGAGGCCTGAGGAGTGGGAGAGGGATGGAAAACAGCTGGTGAGTGGAGTGGTCACAACACAGACAGCATTGATCGGCTCAGCTCGTTTTCCCGTATGGATGTGGTTTGTGGCGTCTCAAAACAATTACAGTAGTGACATCAAAGATCACTGATCACAGATCACGATAACAGATATACTAACAATGATAAAGTTTGGAATTTTATGAGAGTTACTAAAATGTGACACAGACACACAAAAGCACAAGCTGTTGGAAAAATGGTGCCAATGGACTTGCATGACTCAGGGTTGCCAAAAACCTTCAATTTGTAAAAAATGTGGTATCTGCGAAGTGCAATAAATTGAAGTGCAATAAAACAAGATATGCCTATAGACTCTCCCGACCCCCACCCCGGAGGCTCTTCCCACTCTGGGCAGCTTTGATTCTAGAATGAACCCCATCAGGGAGTCGGCGAGAAGGGTTGAGAAGTCAGCCCTTTATCCTGCAGCATGCAGCCAGACAGGCTGTTCCACTCACCCTGGTTCCAGTTGTTTCTCTTTCATGTCTAGTTTCTTCTCTCCTTCTACCCTGCAGCCCCGCTGGGCACAGTCTTCTCTGCCGCTAACTTGGCAGTCTTCAGTCTGCTTTTATTTCCTCTTAATGGGATGAAGTGGAGTTTCTGCAGTCACAGGTCTTTCTGAACAGGACCTGAATCTTTCAGAACTGTTGGTTCCTGTGATTTTCCAAATGCACAACACCCTGGGAGGTCTTGGGTTTGAGAGAGGCTATTTGTAGACCCTTTATCCTTCATGCTCTCAGGAACATCCACGATGGTGTTTATCAGATGGTCTGTTTGGGTTTCACTCCCATCCCCAGGAATATCCCATGGGCCTTTTCAGAATGAGCGCAACAAGAAAACACGAAATTATTAGTTATAGCATGCCTCACCTCCGTTGGGAGCCTTGCCGTCTAGGTATGTTGGAATATGTCAAAACCTCTGTGATCGGTCTTAATCAAAACATTTCCCTTGTTTTGTGTTCATTCCCAAAGAACTGTTTATTTTCTTCTTTTCCTTTCTTTTTTTTTTTTTTATTTGCATTTAGGTATGTGATTTCAGTCTTCTGACGTTCCTAGAACACACACATATGGGGAAAAAAGGGAGGGGGCTCTATTGTTTTATTTCCCCTAGTGAAAGTAATGTTTGATGATTGTGGAAGTTGAAACAACTCTGGAAATATGATGAAGAAAGTGAAAAGAATATGAGGTTCGTCCAGAAAGTAACCAGCCATTGTTAATGTTAATATTATGTGTTACATGGCTGGATACTTTCCGGACAGACCTTGTAGACTGGTCCTCTCAGTTTCTGTGCACATAAATAGACACAGTGCATGCGTTCTTAGCAGGGGTGAAATCACTCCTGGCAGGGCCAAAATTGGTTCTTGGGGGAGGCAGAAAAAATCTTGGATTTTTGCAATAGTTTGTAACTCCTCAAAGAGCCATAA
>CAUYPO010136651.1:0-11715 GCA_963574435.1 Cheirogaleus major | reverse complement strand
GCTCATGCCTATAATGCCAGCACTCTGGGAGGTCAAAGTGGGAGGATTGCTTCGGGCCAGGAGTTTGAGACCAGTCTGAGCAGGAGCAAGACCCCTATCTGTACAGAAAATAAAAAATTAGCTGGGCATAGTGGTATGCACCTGTAGTCCCAGCTACTTGGGAGGCTGAGGCAGGAGGATTACTTGAGCCCAGGAGTTTGAGGTTGCAGTGAGCTATGATGATTCCACTGCACTCTAGCCTGAGTGACAGAGACAGACCCTGTCTCAAAAAACAAAACAAAACAAAACAATAAATCATTTTAGGGTTTCATCTTATATAAAACACCAAAATTAATTAAATTTAAATTAGAGTTTAGTGAAAAGAAAAATAAAATAAAAATTAGAAGATAATATAAATAAATCTCTACTCTCTGGATGGGTAGGGATTTTTTAGATCGATAGACTCACTTTATATACTGCCGGTGGGACTGTAAATTGGTGCAATCAATTAGGAAAGCAACTTGCCCATATCTTGTGAAGTTGAGGAAGCACCTACCCTGTGACCTGGTTCCATTTTTATACACACACACACACACACACGAGGAACTGCAGCACATAAGGAAATGTGCCTGGGAATGTTAACAGCACCACATTCAAGATGGTAAAATGCTGGAAATGATCCAAACCACACAAAATAAGAGGATGAATGAAGTGCAGAACATTTATAAATGGAATGCTACACAGCAGTGCAAGTGAATGATCTAAAGAGTTCGTATCAACATGGTTAAATTAAAAACACAGAATGTGGAGTGAAAAATTAAGTTACAGAAGAATAACATGCAGTATAATACCGATTATGTACAATCTTAAAATATGAAAAAAGTATTACATGCCATGTAGGAATACAGATATATAGACAGATTAATATTTGGTAAAAGTATAACATCATGGAAATAAAAAAGCACCAGATTCAGGGTTGTGGTACCTCTGGGAGAGAAAGGAATGTGATAGGAGTAGGTCACACAAGAGTCTTCCACTTTGTTAGTCACGTTTTATTTCTCGAGGTGTGTGGTGAGCACATGGGTATTTATTACATTATTTATTGTGGCTGTTTGTAAGTGTAAAATGTTTCATGCAATCAAATGTAAAGGTAATATATATTCCTCATAAAAATTAAAATGACATCTAAGCATATAATTTACTCTTTACTATGCACCTCAATGCATGCCCAAAGGTATTCACTACTAATAGTTCCATGTATATCCTTACAGAACTTTTCTAGGTATTTACAGGTATATATACATTTCATACATCAGGTTTTTCCTAATATAAATAGGATACTACTTTACCTATAATTCTGTGGCTTGTTTTTTCACTTCCTATCATAGACACTTTTCCACATGATCTGCATCTCCCTTGTATTTAATGGCTGTACAGTACTCCATAGTATGGATATGCTATATGTATATACATATATATATATATATTTTTTTTTGAGACAGGGTCTGGCTCTGTTGCCTAGGCTAGAGTGCAGTGGCTCCATATAGCTTACTGTAACCTCAAATTCCTGGGCCCAAGCGATCCTCCTGCTCAGCCTCCCAAGTAGCTGGGACTACAGGCATGTGCCACCATGCCCAGCTAATTTTTAAAATCTTTTGTAGAGACGGGGTCTCCCTATATTGCTCAGGCTGGTCTCGAGCTCCAGGGATGTGCCATAATTTAGCCCTCAACTGACACATACTTAGGTGGTTTCTATTTTTTGTTATTAAAATTCTGCAATCAATATCCCTGGTGAATCTTAGGAATATTTTTGTATGAAAGCCAAGTTCCAAAGGGAGGAATTTTTAAGGAAAAGACTTTCTAAGAGTTTATGCTTAGTAACTAAAGAAATCTCAAAGGAAATACGATATACTCTTCTATGTAAAATCAACATATTAAAAATTCATATAAATAAATCACAAAAGCACTAAAATTGTAATAGAAAAAATAAGCAAAAGAAAGATACCAATAGTCAATTTTCAGAAAAAGAAATACAAATGATTACTAACTACACAGAAACATTTTAGCTACTTCATCTTTGATATAAAAGAGATGAGAGTTATAATTAGTTTAAAATTTTTGGTCTGTAAATTTAGACAAGATGAGAAAGTAATAGTGTTGGCAATTGGCAGAACCTTATCAAGAACTTAAAAATATTCCTACCTTGGACCATTAATTCTACAATTATAAATTCTATTTCAAGAAATAAAGATGTTATAAGTGAATACATTTAGGGCTACTGCTCCTTTCCTTCTTTTTCTCTTTCAATGGACATGGAAACAGTGGAAAGTCCCCCAATATTCATTTTGTTCAATATGACTCTAATACCCTGACCACAGTTGACTGGACCAGGTGTGGGTACTTGACCTAAGCTAGGCCAGATTCCCTTTCTTAAGAACTTGAATTAAAACTAAGAGAGTCTCACCAAAGTTCTGGCTGCTCTCTTAACACATTGACTGCCACACTAGAAACAAAAATTTTTCTTTAGGGCCATGGAGTTTTGTTACAAAAATAGAATAAAAACTTCGAAAACAAAATGATCCTTTCTAATTTAGTGAAAAATTTGTTATTTTTTATTGTTTTCTGTGCATGAGTTATACGCAACTTGAAAAATAGTTCTTTTTTTTTTTTTTTGAGACAGAGTCTCACTTTGTTGCCTGGGCTAGAGTGCCGTGGCGTCAGCCTAGCTCACAGCAACCTCAAACTCCTGGGCTCAAGTGATCCTTCTGCCTCAACCTCCCAAGTAGCTGGGACTGCAGGCATGCGCCACCATGCCCAGCTCATTTTTTCTATATATTTTTGGTTGGCCAATTAATTTCTTTTTATTTTTAGTAGAGATGGGGTCTCGCTCTTGCTCAGGCTGGTTTTGAACTCCTGACCTTGAGGGATCCTACCGCCTCAGCCTCCCAGAGTGCTAAGATTATAGGCGTGAGCCACCGCGCCTGGCTGAAAAATAGTTCTTGCAGCTCTCAAGGTGAAGAAACGCATGAGTCACATGTGCTTCACGAGGCCCTGGGCTCAAAACTAGCGAGTTAAACCTACCCTGGCCCTCAGAGAAAGTGAGAGAAGAATGACTAAAGCACAGTTACAACAAGGGATAGACATTAAAAGGCCTGAGTGCTGCTGGTTGTTGCTTGCTGAGGCTAAGAGCATCCCTGCCCAGAATTCTAATAACAATTTCCCCTCTTTGCTTAGGTCAACTCCAGTTGAGTCCCTGTAAGGCTCCTGCTGCTCCAACTCAACAGAGAGAATCCCAGCTCCTGCCCAGTGCCTCAATATCCCAGAACACAGAGAGTCAAGGAAGTTGAATATTCTAACTCTGAAGGTCTACTGTGAAGGAAGAGGAGGAGTGGAAGGAAGAACTTAATACTGGTGGAGCACTGAGCGAAATGAAAATAAATATTCTGTGTAAACCACTTTGGATAGTTCCTGGCTCATAGTAAACAGTACCTTAAACAAACAAAAAGGAAACAGTATGCCAAGGCAGGAGTGAATGAGAGTTCTTTTTTCCATTTTTCTCTCCTGGTCACAAGGTTTACACTGGGCTTTGAGCTCCCATAATAATTAGCCCTTGGTCATCACATCTTGTAATATACTAGAGTGACAGTCCTTATTATGTCTTATTCATATTTGAATTTCCCCAGAGCACAGAGTAGGTACTTAAAGTTTGGAATGAATGCATGAGTGAATGATTAATGAAAATTTATTTTTTTGTGCTTTTTAAACTTAAATATTAGTAATAATAGTAAATAATAAAAATTTGGTTAGGAAACCTCTATATTATACGTTTGAAAGGCTTATAGAAATATACTGATCATAAGATGATGATTTTTGTTAAAGTTGAGCATTTGCCACGGGTTAGCCTATGAAGCCCGTGACTTTCAGCTAATTATAACTTTTTTCCTCATAGGGGTCAAGATAGCTGTCATTTTATACTTCGAAGGAGTCTCTTTCAATGTTTTTTTTTGAAAAATGCTTTTTCATAAATACTTTGTTCTAGCTGCCAGTTGGTTTGTTAACTGGGTCATCAACCTTCCAAATCTGAGAATATAAGTTTTCTTGACTTAGAAATGCCATCAAACAGAACATTTTTGAATCCTGGAGATGACTACTGCCTCTATCCTTGTCTCAAAGCTCTCTACACCTCAGTCCTCTACAACATTTTCTGTTCATTAAGAAGAAGGTTGATTTGGACCCACATTGCAATCTCACTCCACCAGCAAAGTGTGTTTCTTACGAAAGACAGAATAAGGGATTCTTCATGTTTTTGGAAAGAGACTTAAATATCAAGGGAAATGAGCTGGAAAGGCTTCATGTTTTCTGTATTTTCTACACACACTGTATACAAAGCAGATTGAACAGAAAATTTCCATGGGGGAAAGGCAGTAAAATAGTTTAGAATTTCACTGACTATCTTCTAGTCATAATTCCTACCCAAGCCCTGCCACTTACTAGATGTACTGGTATGATCTTGGAAAAAAAACTTAAGCTTTCTGTATATTAGTTTCTGCATCTAAAAAATGCAATAATAGTACCTACATCAATGGGTTATTTTGAAGATTAAACAAAATAATATATGTAGGCCAGGTGTGGTGGTTCTCACCTATAATCCCAGCACTTTGGGAGGCCAAGGTAGGAGGATCATTGAGGTCAGGAGCTCAAGACCAGCTTAGGCAACATAGTGAGATGCCATCTCTACAAAGGATAAAATAATTAGCTGGGCATGGTGGCGCACACGTGTAATAGTCCTAGCCACTTGGGAGGCTGAGACAGGAGGATTGCTTGAGCCTAGGAGTTCGAGGCTGCAGTGAGCTATGATAGAGCCACTGCACTCTAGCCTGGATGACACAGAGAAAATCCGTCTCTAAAAAAATACACTAAAATACACTAAAAAAAGTGTCTGCCACCATTCCTGGCTCACAGCATTTAATGAATGGGAATTTATATTGACGGTTTTGGAACACATGGACCCCTGTTTCTACTTTCTTTTTTTTTGAGACAGTCTTGCTCTGTCACCTGGGCTAGAGTACCCTGTCGTCAGCCCAGCTCACAGCAATCTCAAACTCCTGGGCTTAAGCGATTCTTCTGCCTCAGCCTCCCGAGTAGCTGGGACTATAGGCGCATACCACCACACCCTGCTAATTTTTCTATTTTTAGTAGAGATAGGATCTTGCTCTTGCTGAGTCTGGTGTCCAATTCCTGAGCTCAAGTGATCCTCATGGCTTGGCCTCCCAGAGTGCTAGAATTACAGGCATGAGCCACCATGCCTGGCCCCTTGTTTCTACTTTCTTTACTTAATGGCCTCATTTAAGGTCACATTTAACCGCTGTATCTTATTACTCTTTCCTTCTGTATCGTTCACAGTTCTAGTATATGTGCTGTTGAAGCGAGCACTAGTCTTTCCTTCTTTCCTAAGATGGAGAAACTAGTAGCTATATAGTCAATTACTTGGACATATCATTAGCAAACAATGATTTAAAGACAGAGGTAACTTGGTATGGTGTGAAGAGGCCTGAAGAACAGGGTTCCAATCATGGTTCTAATAGTCACTAGCTGTTTGATATTGGGCAACCTGCCCAATCCTCAGTTTTCTTATTTATGAAATGAAAACGATATGTATCTACAGTGTTAAGGCTCAAATTAAATGGTGCATAAGAAAGTGCACTAAGTTGCCATGAACATGCTTGCAGTTATAATATTACCAGTACCATGCAAGATTGTATACATTGTTCTTATTGGTTTATTTTCTGTTTTATTTTTATTTTTTAGAGACAGAGTCTCACTCTGTTGCCTGGGCTAGAGTGCCGTGGCGTCAGCCTAGCTCACAGCAACCTCAAACTCCTGGGCTCAAGCAATCCTCCTGCCTCAGCCTCCCGATTAACTGGGACTACAGGCATGCACCACCATGCCCGGCTAATTTTTTAAATATATTTTTAGTTGGCCAATTCATTTCTTTCTATTTTTAGTAGACATGGGGGTCTCGCTCTTGCTCAGGCTGGTCTCCAACTCCTGAGCTCAAAGGATCCTCCTGCCTTGGCCTCCCAGAGTGCTAGATTACAGGTGTGAGCCACCGCACCGGGTCCATCTTAGTATTCTTATAGAAATAGTTTGGACTTAGAGGTCTGAGGGCCTCACTTTGGGAACCATTGAAAGAGGTACTTAGAACTATTATATATTATATCTTCTCATGTTCAGCATTGAAAAAAACATGTCTGAGGTAGTAAGTGATTCCAGTTAATTTTTTTACAATTCTCTTAATATGGTTTTGAGGAGTTTCAGTCCAAAGCAACAATGCATATTTTATTTTGCTTATGCAGAAGTTTGCTAGACAACACTATAGAATGAAGTGCTAAATCTAGTTGTTGTTTTTTTTTAAGGCTACAGAGAATGCAAAACTAAAACAGTAAAAATGGTCTAGATGGTATGTTCCCGAAGTAGGCTGAAGAATTTGAAGAAGAAAATGCAATACTCAATAAGTGGTTTTCATTAAGAACAGGATTGATTCTAGAGACAGTTTACTTTTTAGCCTGCAAAGAGATTTGGGACACAGTAAGGGTTAGAGAAATGAGAATGGAAAAATAAACCATTACTGAACTAATGATATCCTACTTCCATACAATTTCTTTTTCTCAACATTTGGCAAAATGCCTTAAAAATATTCAGTTTCTGTGGCTTAACTATATTATATTAATAATTAAGATTATAGTTCTCAAAGCAATGCTTCTTTAAAAAGTGTGTGTGCAAAATTGTTTTCTATGACTTGAACCTAGTTGTTCTGCTGCTAATATCTAATAATAATGGCTTTTCCCCAATTTATAATAGAAAACAACACAAATGAACAAAGTAAATGTCTGTTAGTGCTGTGGTCCCCAACCCCTGGGCTGTGGACCGATACTGATCGGTGGTCTGTTAGGAACCAGGACATAGTCAGGAGGTGAGCCTTGGGCAAGGGAGCGAAGCTTCATCTGTGTTTACAGCTGCTCCCAATCACTGGCATCACCGCCTGAGCTCTGCCTCCTGTCAGATCAGCCGCAGCATTAGATGCTCACAGGAGCGCTAGCCCTAGTGTAAACTGCATGGGAGAGATAGAGGTTGCTCGCTCGTTATGAGAGTCTAATGCCTGATGACCGGAGGTGGAGCTGAGGTGATGCTAGCACTGGGGAGCAGCTGCAAATACAGATCATCATTAGCAGAGAGGTTTGACTGCACAATAAATGTAATGAGCTGGAATCACCCTGAAACCATCACCCCCACGCTGGTCTGTGGAAAAATTGTCTTCCATGAACTGGTCCCTGGTGCCAAAAAATGTTGAGCACTGCTGTATTAGTAGATGAAAATGCATAATGCTTAATTCATTAACTTTTTTTTAAATCAACACACATAATTGTGTTTTAAAAAATACATATGTAGTAATAGCATTTCTTGGTAGTACTCAGTTTGTGTGACGGAATGAATATTGGATTTTATGGTGTTTGAATTAGTTATATTTTGCTCTGTAACAAATTTAGCAGCTTAGAACAGCAGGCGCTATCTCAGTGTCTGTGGGTGAGGAATCTGTGGGTGTGCTGTGCAGTAAAGGTGGTGGTGGTGGCTGCAGTCATCGCAAGGCTGAACAGGGAGAGAGCCCACCTCCAAGCCCACTCACCTAGTTGTTGGCAGGATCCATCTCTTCACAGGCTGTTGGACTGAAAACCTCACTTTTTGGCTGGCATTGGTCAGAAGAACTGAAAGTTCTTTGCCACGTGGGCCTCTCCATAGGGCGGCTCAGCACAGGGTAGTGGCTTCCTTCACAGCAATAGGAAGAGCAGGAGTGAGTGAGCAAGTCAGGCATTATAGTCTTTTTGTAACCTAATCGCAGAGGTGTGACATCCATTACTTTTCCTGTATTCTGTTTGTTGGAGGTGTCAGTAGGTCCAGGGGAGGGGATTTTACAAGGGTATGAATACCAGGAGGTGAGAATTATTGGGGCTATTTTAGAGGCTGCCCACCACAGTATGGGAACAGCGACTTCTCCAAGCTACAGCACACAGACAGTGGCTATGCAAGGAGAATGGTGGCTTCAGAAGTCCAGCTGCTGTGGCAGGTGTAAGCGCTGTGGTAGCCCTGTGTTACTGCTTGTCTTGCCTTCTAACATCTTCTGTATTTAAGGGTTAATACTAACTTCATTTAGGAAATCTGTTCTTTTAGAAATTACATTCTGCCCTATATTCTGAGATGAAAATGTATTAGGAAAAAGACAAAATTAAATGGGATAAATTTTAGGGCCAATTTTCCTAGTATAGAAAAATCTCAAATTCTGTAATTACACAGAAAGTAAGCAGTATAGTGAGTAGAGGATTTTTGAAAGTCATTTTTAGCATTTGTGATGTTTTAAAAACATAATCCTTGGCTTTATTAAAAAATCTAGAGTTAGGTCTCCAGATGCAGTTTAG
This sequence comes from Cheirogaleus major, assembly GCA_963574435.1. NCBI lineage: Eukaryota > Metazoa > Chordata > Mammalia > Primates > Cheirogaleidae > Cheirogaleus > Cheirogaleus major. The sequence continues at coordinate 3,265 of CAUYPO010136651.1, read as the reverse complement.
AAATTTAGCTTTGTTATATTAAAAGGCAAACATAGTACAATTTAAATCTATAGACTGTAATTTATGGCTGGGATGTTTTTATTTTTAAATTTGTTTTTGCTTTTTGGGAGATTTATTATGATCCCCGATTTTAAAGCCCTTTGAGATTGTGAAAGCTGGAGAATCCAGGCCATGATGGCCTTTCCTTGTAGAGGGAGGAAGCCTATCTTCCTTGATACCTGACTACCATTTTTTTATGCTTTTGATAAAACGTAACTTTTGCAGTGTATTCTCTTCTGTTTAAATCATACTGCTTACTAGGTAAAGTGCTTCTGTTGTTTTTAGACTTACGAATTATGTGACATGGAACAAGCAAGATTAAACCATGATACTTAGCAACTTTATGTTTTTAAAAGAAATCCATAAAAAGAAATTTGTTTCTCCCCACATGGATTTTAATGTGTTACTTTCCCCCTCACCCCCGATAAATTTTACTTAAATCCATGGTCATCTTGTCATTTAGGGGTGTGGTTTTCTGTTAGACTGTACATATGTAAATGTGTTTAACATAGATGTCTCTGTAACAGGAATCCTATCCATCTTCTTCACCCATATGGTTTGTGGACTCTGATGACCCAAATCTAACATCAGTTCTGGAACGTCTAGAAGATACTAAGGACAACAATTTGGTGAGAAAATAAGCCAAGCTACTTTCTTTTTCGAATGTTTTATACCACACTTAAGTGTTAAGAGATATTATGATATGAAAAGCATGATTAATGATTATTTGATACTATTAGAGGGGTTAAAGACCAGAGTGTGTATGTGATTTTTAAGTCCTTCAAATTCTGTTTACTACCTGGTCTCTCTTTTTATTTCCCATGGATATAGTCTTAATTATATTAGGAATTAAGGATCTCATTTCCCTGAATTCTAAGCATTAAACCAAGCATTTTGGGAGAGACCACTAGCCAAGGTGGGAAGTGGAATAAGAGCAAGGTAGGTGTGAAGGAAGATGATAGAATGACACCAGTACTAATGTTAGGGAATTGGTCTTTCTTTCAAGGGTCTGTAAGTCTGTAGTAAAAGCCAAATGTATTCAAAAAGAAAGTTCTTTTGTTTTTAATATGTAAAAAAATGTAACTTTCCATCTCGTAAAAATTTTAAAAACCTTTTTCTTTGATTATAAAACTCATAAGCAGCCATTGTGAGAAAACTAGTAAAATACAGAAAAGCAAAAAGAAGAAAATAAAAATCTCCCATAGTATCTCTATGTAATGTACACTGTTGACATGATGGCTATTGTCTACTAGTATTTTTTTTCTTTGCAAGTAAAATACATGTACTCTTATGCATATGTTTAAATAGTTGAGGTCATATTCTGTATAGTTTTGTATCCTTTAAAAAAGTTAACATTGTTATTGTATTTTCCCATGCTGTGGTAAAGTTCTTACAGAAAAATAACAATCATTATTTGTGGGTGACATGATTGTTTACTAAAAAAAGTCCAAAGAAACCAACTGAAAAAAATTTCTAAGATGACTCATTAAAAGTTCTATTATAGGCTCACACCTGTAATCCTAGCACTCCGGGAGGCCGAGGTGGGTGGATTGTTTGAGCTCAGAAGTTCGAGACCAGCCTTAGCAAGAGCGAGACCCCATCTCTACTAAAAATAGAAAGAAATTAATTGGCCAACTAAAAATATATAGAAAAAAAAAATTAGCCGGGCATGGTGGTGCATGCCTGTAGTCCCAGCTACTCGGGAGACTGAGGCAGAAGGATTGCTCGAGCCCAGGAATTTGAGGTTGCTGTGAGCTAGGCTGATGCCACGGCACTCTAGTCCAGGCAACAGAGTGAGACTCTGTCTCAAAAAATAAAAATCTATCAGGCAAACTTTTATACTATTTAAATTTCTATGGTATTGACTACCAGTGGTAATTAAGAATGCAGTAATAGAATGACAGAAAGATAACCTGAAGGATTATACCTGTTTAAGAGTTGGATGCAGCCAGATCCACAACTGCCTGCTCTCAGAAGTATCACTAGAGGTCCTCTCAGGCTTCCAGATAAACGTAACAGGCCCAAGCATTTCTCTGGGATATTTATTTGCCCGGTAAAGCACAAGGCTCCCTTGGCGCTTTCCGGATAAGCAGTGAACTGCTGCAAACGTCAATCCTGACATAAACAAAAGCAAAATTCCATTATTCCAAGTGTTGAAACTGCAATGCTATTTCCTGATAGCCATACTGTTATTTATTATCAATAAATATCAAATTATTAATAAATTATCGGGGTGAAGTTTTAGTTTTGAGCATTGCTTATATCAAAGCCTGACACATAAGTTCCCAATAAATATTTATTTATTTATAGGCAGAGTCTCACTCTGTTGCCTGGGCTAGAGTGCCACGGCTATATATTTTTAGTTGACCAGCTAATTTCTTTCTATTTTTAGTAGAGATGGGGTCTCACTCTTGCTCAGGCTGGTCTCAAACTCCTGAGCTCAAATGATCCACCCACCTCAGCCTCCCAGAGTGCTAGGATTACAGGTGTGAGCCACCTCTCTTGGCCCCAATAAATATTTATTAAATGAATGATTTAATGAGAGTTTTAAGTTTCTTTCTGCCTGAGTTTACTCTATCAGAAAAACTGCTCTCTCACTTTACACTTGGCAATGTTACAAATTTAAAAGTTACCCCAACTTTTCTTAAATTAACATATTCATTGGGAACAAGAAGTATCCTACACATTTTTACATAAGATTAAATTCCAAAATGCTTACAGTAGACACTTGTGCATGAAATGAATAAATATACAAAGACTAAAATAGGACTCAGCTTTGAAACAAGTTTACCTGTGTCTATGCTACACATTGGAGAAAGTGCCTTTAATATTTCTTCCTCTTTGCCCTTCAACTCCAAACAACAGTAGTAGGATAAATCCTGCACAAAGGGGGAGACGCAATTAAATACTTAGGAATTGACATGAGACAAAACTGTTAAGAAGACAAAAGCCACATCAAAAAACCTGTAGAGGTCCAAGACACAGAAAAAATTGCTAACGATGTTTTCATATGTTAAAATCTAAAAAACGATGGGGAGGGGAGGAGTGTAAACCCATCCATTCCTACCTATTTCATTAGCAAACATTCTTTTTTTTTTTTTTTTGAGACAGAGTCTCACTCTGTTGCCCGGGCTAGAGTGAGTGCCGTGGCGTCAGCCTCGCTCACAGCAACCTCAAACTCCTGGGCTCGAGCAATCCTCCTGCCTCAGCCTCCCAAGTAGCTGGG
>CAUYPO010136649.1:0-15980 GCA_963574435.1 Cheirogaleus major | reverse complement strand
TTTCTTGTAAGAACAGCTTCAACGCAGCTCACCTATTTGGTAGGAAGTGTTCTCCTTTTTATTGTTTTTTCTTATTTTTTAAAGTAAAGTTTTAAATTTCTTCTGTAAGCCAGGTGTTAACTCAGGTGCCTTTTTTTTTTTGAGACAGAGTCTCACTGTGTTGCCCGGGCTAGAGTGCCGTGGCATCAGCCTAGCTCACAGCAGCCTCAAACCCCTGGGCTCAAGCGATCCTCCTGCCTCAGCCTCCTGAGTAGCTGGGACTACAGGCATTTGCCACCATGCCCGACTAATTTTTTCTATATATTTTTAGTTGGCCAATTAATTTCTTTCTATTTTTAGTAGAGACGGGGTCCGGCTCTTGCTCAGGCTGGTTTCGAACTCCTGACCTTGAGCGATCCTCCCACTTCAGCCTCCCAGAGAGAGCTCAGGTGACTTTTGAAGATTTTCTGAGTTTGTGTTCATTGGACAGATAATATGGGTCTGGTGAACTGTATCAAGATGTCATAGCAAATCCTCTATCCTAAGGAGCTACAGCAGCTCTAGATTTTCTTAGCATCTAATCAAAAGTCACACCAAAAAATATTTACATTTCCTAATCCCAGGGTGAGTCTCAGGGACACTGTGATTTATTTTCCTCTCGTTTTTTGGTTCTAGTGGAATTTTCTGGGTTGGAATTTGATGCCGTCTCTACAGCCTCTTCTCCAACTCAAAGCAAGAAGAAGTCAATTTTGAAACCCAGAATGACTGGTCCAAGGGGTTCAAGTTCATCTCAGGATTTGCCGAAGACCTTATTTCTCCAACTACCGTTTACTTCTGAATGTCCTGGTCTCACCTGTCTTTGAACTTGGACTTCCACCAGGGGTCATTTGTCAACATCTAGGACACGTCTCACTGCCGGCACTGTCCTTGTGACACTGACTGTAGTAATTAGGTGCCTCACTCTTGAGGACACAGGTGCATTGTCATTCAGCCTTGCAGGAGGCGCCAACCCTTTGCCTTTGTCATCTAGTTTTAAAATCACTGCCAGTAGGATTTTTTTTTTTTTTTTTTGAGATAGGGTCTCACTCTGTCATCCAGGCTGGAGTGCTACAATCTGGAATTCCTGGGCTCAAGCAATCCTCCTGCCTCAGTCTCCTGGAATTCAGTCTCCTGAGGCAGCTGGAACTACACGCATATGCCACCGCACCTGGCTAATTTGCAGACCTTTTTGTAGAGATGGGGTCTTACTATGTTGTCCAGGCTGATCTCAAACTCCTGGCCTCAAGTGATCCTCTCATGTTGGCCTCCCAAAGTGCTGGGATTACAGGTGGGAGCCATTGCACCTGGCCCACTATTCCTTTTTTGATGATATGAAATGCACCCACAGAACTTTATTGTCATCATAATAACCTATGTTGTATTTAAGAAAAATTTGGATTATTGTATTTTATCCTGGATTGAACTTTATGGAAATAGAAATTAACTGTGCAGACTATTTTTGGTACAAAATGCAATGGGATCTGAAAATGTTTAAGAGAAGACAACTGAGGTTTTAGAATATAAGATGCAAGCAATTGAAATGGGGGTCCCTTTCAGGAATGGGAGGTGAAACCTGCAGAAGGTACATGTTTGAAACGTCCCCTTTCCTCCAAAATCAGGGAGGTCACCATATTTCTTCTGTCTCAGAAGATGAGAGGTGGCATTCCCACCCACGCTTGCAAAATGGGAGCCCAGTTGTGTCTCTACATTTTTGTATGGGGAAGCAAGATGAATGAGCTAGAGTTTTAGAAATATCACTGATGAAGTCTGAACTTCAAATAAGCATGGATGGATAATAAATAACAATGTTACTATTTATTGCATGCATTGTGCCAGGCAATGACCTAAGTATATCACATGTATAAATTATTTCATTTAACCTGCACCACAACCCTACAAAGCAGGCGTGACCAACCCTGCTTTAGCTATGATGAAACAAGTTGCCTGGTTCAGGTTGCAGGTTCACTAACCTGCTTGCTTAATATTTCATGGCTGGGAAGTGGTGGAGCTGGAATCGGAACCAAGGTCTAAGCCCCAGTTTTGTGCTTCCCACCTTCTGTGGATTAGCATGCAATGTGGTTTTCTTGGGAGGGGAATGAAGAGCCGTGACGGAGTCTGTGTGTTAGGTGCATACCGTGCGACAGGCATTTTACACACAGTATCTCTAACTCCGCAATTCAGGCATTGCCATTCCATTTTAGTGATGAGGAAACTGAGGCTCAGGCCAATGATGCAAGATTTACCCAGGCTTACTTGTAGAGTGAGCGATGTCACGGGGTTTCCAAGGCCATACTGGGTAAAGCTTGCTCTACGGGGTGAGAATGAGTTTCCAATGCGCCCCCTTTGACGCCTTCTTGCAATCTCATGTAAAGGAACCAGTTGGGTGTGATTTAGGAGGTGACAGCATCCCATCTCCCAGAGAAGAGATTCCCTGGAATCTCTTAAGCAGATTCCATTCCTATTTGGATAGTTATTTATTTGTTTATGAGAGACAGAGTCTTGCTCCATCATGCAGTGGTGAGATCACAATCGACTGTAACCTTGAACTTCTAGGCTCAAGCAACTCTCCCATCTCAGCCTCTCGAGTAGCCTGGACTATAGTTGTGCACCACAAAGCTTGGCTGATTAAAAAAAAAATTTTGTGTGTGTGTGAAGATATGTTGCCCAGGCTACGTTGCCCAGGCTGATCTCAAACTCCTGGCCTCCAACCACCATCCTATCTGAGCCTCCCAATGTGCTGGGATTATAGCCATGAGCCTCCAGACCTGTCCCTGTTTGGATATTTAGACTTTGCAAGCTATGAACGCTATTCTGTAGGTGTTCGTCAGTGCAGTGACATGAACGGATGTGAAAATGCTCAGACAGTGGTTCTCTGCCCGGGCTGCCCATAAATACATGTATGTATATAGCATCGTCTGGGGCGTTTTCAAATATATTATTGCCTGGGATTTACTTCAGACTTATTGAATCAGAATTTCTGGGCTTCGACTCAGAGGTGTGGCTCTGGTGTATAGCCAGGATCAAGAGCTACAGTGGTAAGGAATTCTCTGCCTTCCATGGTCTGAGAAAACCTGCATGACCGTAGATATTTTTTTACAAGTCACTGAGCCTCAGTTTTCATACTTGTTCCTTTGGGCTTTGTGAGCACAAAGAAGGTGACATAAAGCATGGGTGCTTTAGCTCTGTGTTGCCCTGCTAACCGGCAGTCTCGCGAGCTGCCTCACTGCAGGCCACTTCCCAGATTAGGAAAGCCACACTCTTTCCCAACAGCTAGAATGAGGCTCTACCACACCCCGACACTGGCCTCAGGTCCCTCCCTCTCCATCACCTTTGCCCTTGTCTCACGGTGGCTCAGAGGGTCGCTCTGGCATCTCTGTCCCTGTCCCGAGTGTGAAGCCTGAGCAATCCTGCTGCCCTCTTTAGGAAACCAGGTGCAGGAGGAGCCCCAGGAACAGATGGAACTGGCCTCTGTCCTCGAGTGGGGACACTCAGCTTTTGTAGCTTCCACCCTCCCCCTCAAGACAGGGGTAGTGATGCATGAGAGACAACGATATTAAAGGAAGAGATCTTATGTGAAATAAAGAAAGAAAGAAAAACAAATACATAAAAAAGAAAAATATAAAATTTCTAAAACATAAAAAAAAACAAAAACAAAAGACAATGATATGTTCGGTGCATGAAGTTAAACAGAGTGGCTTGTGAAGACCCAGCACGATGGGGGCACGTAGCAGTGTTGGGGCTCAGAAGCCAAGACCCCCAAACATGGCGCTTCGATGAGCTGGCCTGAAGAAGCTGCGAGTTCTCTCCGACCTTCCCCCGAACCCCTAGTTCTCAGTGCTCTGTGTGTCTCCCGAGGCACCAAATGAAGTCGTTACCTGAAGTTCTCTGATCTGCCTAGAAAGCTAGGATTTTATTTTAGTTTGCAGCACTAAGACTTCCACGTGAATTTTTTTTGGGGAGACACAGTTCAGCCCATAACAGTGTGTATATGAACATATATGTGGATGTGTACTTCTGTGTGTCTATATGTGCATGTGTGTGTGTTGCATGGGCATGTTTATATGTGCACGTGAATGTGTACATATGTGTGTCTGTGTGTATTGTGAGGGCATCTATGTATGGATACATGTGAGTGTGTATGTGCATATATAAATGTGTGCATCTGTGTGAGTGAGAGAGAGAGAGAGAGAGAGAGATTGGGAGAGAACATTCCAAGCAGAGGAAACCAGCATGTGCAAAAAAAGTCATGCTACATTTGGAGAATCTTGCACTGTTCAGCTCCTCCTCCTCTGGGCCCACGTGCACATTTACTTGGGCTTAGTTGGAAGTGCGTGGACCATGTCATTTCCCTCTGTGCTTTCCTCCCGTAACATTTTATCGCTATATTCCTAACAGTACGCGGTTCCTCTCCCCTGCTGCTACATGCCCTACATAGTAACCACTCAGTGCTACTTATCCTTCCCTGGGGTGCATAAATAATGACCGACTTCAGCTTTTTGCCACTTTTACAAATTGTAGATAAGGCTGAAATAAGCACTTTAAAATTTTTCTTCTTTGGTTACATTATTTCTTTATGATAACTTCCCCTAAATGGAATTACTGGATCAAAGGGAGTGAATATTTTTACAGCTTTTGACAAAGCCCCTGTTTCCCAAGGGTTACAACAATTTAGGGTGCCATCAGCTCATAAAGCTCCACGCTAACTGGGTCGGGTTGTAACAAGTCCCCGAAGAGCTGGTGGAATTTGCATTTCTTTGACTGCTAGTGCAGAAGAACACTTGCTTGTGTGCTCGTCTGACGACTTGTATATCCTTTTCTGGGGATTCTTGTGGGTGAGTTCTGCTTAAGTAGCTTTGGGGAGAATGGTTTCGTTCGGGAGTAGGTCATGGTGATAGAAGTTTCTTTCTGAGCTAAGATCTGGTCCCTCAATATTTCTACTTGTGGGTCCTTGCTTTTACCCTAAAGCCACTAAGAAGTCTCCAGCTGCACCCCTTTTAATAAAGGAATTTGTTCTGTGAAGTTTGGATTCGGTTGAGGGACCTTACTTGGGGATCTGGGGGGCCACATGTGGACTTGAGGCTGAAGGTTCCCCACCCCTCAGCCCTTGCCCCAGATCCAACCAATCAAGGACTAAAAATATATTAAAAAAAAAAAAACCAAGAAAAAATAACACAAAAGTAAACAATGCAAATAAAAACCAATACAGTATAATAACTATAAGTAGCATTTACATTGTATTAGGTAATATACATAATCTAGAGGCGATTTGAGTATGTAGGAGGATGTGCACAGGGTATAAGCAAACATTACACCATTCCATATAAAGGACTTGAGCGTCCTTGGATTTTGGTATCCACCAGGATCCTGGAACCCATACCCCACGGACACCAAGAGACAACTGCACTTCATTCTTTTTTTTATTGCTAAATAATAGTCCCTTGTGTGGATAACAGTGCACTCTTAAGTAAAAGATAGTATTGTTTTAAAGGAAAATATGAACAACATAACAGTACAGGAGTATGTCCACATGGGGTGACCGTAGCGTGCGAAGACCACCGGATCCTCACAGAGCTCTTACTTGCTCTATTTTCATATCCTTGCTCAAATGTCACCTCCCTGACCACCCTTCGGGGATTGAGGTTTCCTTTTGGGGTGATGGAAATGTTCTGGAATTAAACAGAGGTGACAGTTGCACAGCGTTGTGAGTGGACTAAATACCCCTCGATGGCACACTTTAAAATGGTTAAAGGGATACATTTTATGTTATGTGTATTTTTACCACAATTAAAAAGAAATCTTATTCTCATTATTCTTTTAACCCCTTATGCTGATTTATTTTTCCCCATTACACCCAGCACTACCAAAACGCACACTGTAGAGTGATGTGTTTGTCTAAGGACAGTCTCCTCACTAGAATGTAAGTTCCACGAGATCAAGGACTTCGTTGTCTCTCTTTGTCACACTATTCCCAGCCCCTAGTACAGTATTTGATACTCGATAGGGACTTAAATTATTTTAAGGCAATGAGTGAGTGAACACATCTATTAAAAATAAAACTGCTCATACCCTTTGAACTAGCAACTCTACTCCTAGAGAAATATTTGTACAGGTGCACTAAGAATAGGGTACTATTCTGCTTTCCGTGGTTTGGGAAGGCAGAATGGGGAACTCATACCGATCGTGGTATGGTGAGATGACTTTTAGTGGTTCATACGTGAACATTTAAACATTTCAATGTACATATGTCTTTGGCATCGTTAATCTCCTGTTGCGACAAGTGACACTAACTTTCCACTTAGAATAGTTACAGTTTCCTTTTTAAAATAACAATTCTATTGATGTATAACTCGCACACCATAAAATCCACCTCTGGAAAGTATGTAATTCAATGGTTTTCCGTGTATTCAAAGAGCTGCCCACAATCCCTACTATCCAATTCCGAAACTTTTTCACCACCCCAAAAGGAAACCTTGTATCCGTTAAGTAGTTGCTCTGCATTTCTCCCCAACCTCAACCCCTGGCAACTGCTAATCTGCCTTTTGTCTCTATTGTTAGGGTGGAAAGGCTAGCAGGGGCTCAATGGCGAGGGTGGAGAAGATTTCTCATGCAGGAATTAAGATATAAAAGTAAAAAAGTTTATTTTATCTTCTTAGAGAAGAAGGGGGAGGTGAAGGGGGAAGAAAGAGAGTATCGAAGGCCAGGCGCAGAGGCTCACGCCTGTAATCCTCGCACTCAGGGAGGCTGAGGTGGGCAGATCGCTCAAGGTCAGGAGTTCGAAACCAGCCTGAACAAGAGCGAGACCCCGTCTCTACTAAAAATAGAAAGAAATTAATTGGCCAACTAAACATATATAGAAATATTAGCCGGGCATGGTGGCGCGTGCCTGTAGTCCCAGCTACTCGGGAGGCTGAGGCAGGAGGATCACTTGAGCCCAGGAGTTTGAGGTTGCAGTGAGCTAGGCTGACACCATGGCATGCACTCTAGCCTGGGCAACAGAGTGAGACTCTGTCTCAAAAGAAAAAATAAAAAAATGGACAGAGAGTAGCGAGATGGCGTGGCATCCCAAAGAAAGAGAAGGGGATGCCAGCAGCGAGGCCAAGTGGCTCCCTGATTTTAAGGGGGACAAAGAGAAAAAAATTAATGACAGCTGTCAGCTGATAACAGAAGCAGCAGTGGGTAGATAACAAAAGCTGCAAGGATGTCAAAGTCCAAGAGTCGGTCTCCTGCCTTTCCTTGGAGAAGTAGTTATCCCAGGAATGGTCGAGGCTCTGTCCTCCAGGAATGGTCGAGGCTCTGTCCTCCAGGAATGGTCGAGGCTCTGTCCTCCAGGAATGGTTGAGGCTGTAGCTCGTTGCCCTGCTGTTCACACAGGAACTCTGTAAAAGCAGATTCTAAAAAAGCAATTTTGCAAGAGAGATTCACACCTCTTTTCTGTCCACTCAGCTCTCTTCAAAAGTTGTGCACAACAGAACTCCTGCAGAGAACCTGTCAGTGAGAGAACCCGTAGGATTGATCTTTAGCTGTTACTGGGGAACTTATGGGATCGGGTGTCTTCCCGTTATTTCTGCGAGGCCGCCCTGACACTATGAACTTGCCTGTTCTTGTAGCTTCATATCATTGGAATCCTACAACAAGCGGCTTTTCCCACTTAGCATAACATCTTCAGGGTTCATCCACGCTGTAGTCTGTAGCAGCCTTCATTCCTTTTCATGGACAAATAATATTCCCTTGTATGGATAACAGTTTTCTTTTAAATTAAAAAAAGAAATGTCAATGGAATAGTAACACAGGGGTATGTAGATATGGATGATGCACGTAGACCAAAGTCGGGGAGGCTGTAATACAGAAATCCCATTTGGACCTATGCACAGTCAACAGGAAACAGCCAGGGGTGTGCCTTCTGAGTGTGCAAACATTCTTTAATTCTGCGGTTTGGGTGGGAGGGTCATTCATTCAGTCTTCCCATGCTACTGGTTTCTACAGAATAATGGATGAGAAAATGTTGGGTGTGATCAGGAAACGCTCAATATCTGTTTCTTAATCTCTTTCAACCTTCCTCTCACAATGACCCGTCTAAAGGCATAGACACGCCACCTGGAAAAGTTAAACCTACCCAGGGTAGTGTAGAATGGTTGAATGCCAATCAGAACTTATATTGTATTCTAATTGCAACAAATTATGACTGACAGATTCATTTACACGGATTAGATATTCTAGGTCTATTTATCCTACTTTATAATCATCAGTGATGATTACACCCTGTTGTAATAACTTACTACCAGTTATTATTTTTGTTTCATTTATTTAGAGATAAAGATCTTGCTCTGTTACCCAGGTTGGAGTGCAGTGGAGTGATTGTAGCTCACTGCAGCCTCCAACTCCTGGGCTCAAGTGGTCCTCCTGCCTCAGCCTCCTGAATAGCTGAGACTACAGGTGTGTACCACCATGTCTGGCTAATTTTTACTTTTGTTTTTGTAGAGATGGGGTCTCGCTGTGTTGTCCAGGCTAGTCTTGAACTCCTGGGCTCAAAAAAATCCTCAAGCCTCAGCCTCCCAAAGTGCTGGGATTACAGACATGAGCTACCACAATGGGCCTTAAACACCTTTTTGAGATATAATTCATACACCATACAATTCACCCATTTAAAGTATACAATTCATTTTTTGGTATATTGTATAATTAATTTTTAAAAATTGTGATAAATTATATAACATAAAATTTGCCATTTTAACCATTTTAAATGTGTACAATTCAGTGGCCTGAGTTACGTTCACAATGTTGTACAACCATCACCACCATCTATTTCCAAAACATTTTCATCACTCTGAACAAAAACTCTGTATTTATTAAGCAATCCCCCTCCATTGTCCCCGTACCCTCAGCTCATGATAATCTCTCATCTACTTTCTGTCTCTATGAACTTTCCTATACTGGCTACCTTATAAAGTGGAATCATATAATATTTGTGCTTTGTGTCTAGTTTATTTCTCTTCACATAATGTTTTCAAGGTTCATCCATGTTGTAGAAGCATTCAAAGTATTTAGTGCAGTGGCGCTATCATAGCTCACTGCAACCTAGAACTCCTGGGCTCAGGTGATCCTCCTGCCTCAGCCTCCCGAGTAGCTGGGACTACAGGTGCACGCCACGATGCTTGGCTAATTTTTAAAAATTTTTTATTTTTGTAGAGACAGAGTCTCACTACGTTGTCCAGGCTGGTCTTGAACTCCTGGCCTCAAGTGGTCCTCCCAACCCTTGGCCTCCCTAAGTGCTGAGATTACAGGTATGTGCCACCATGCCTGGTCCTCAAGGTATTTTCACAGAGAGAATTTAACGTGGGGATTGATTAAACACATCATGAAGATTTGGAACGGCAAGAGGGCAATACTAGTTAACTGGGTTAACTAGTTAACTAGGTCAGCACTAGGGTTAACACAGAGCTGATTCCTGTGGGAATCAGCTGACCAGCAGGTTAGACCGGGGACACAAAAGGAAGAGGTCATGATACTCTAGACGCTTAAAGGAGGAGGAAGATGGCACTGTGTGCATCTCCACCCATGTGTCTGAGACGGAGTTGCCGACCCGCTGGTGCTGGTGTATTTGAGAGGGCGCAGTGATGCCGATTCCGCATGTGGGGCAAAAAACCTTGGAAACTGGGCCGGACGCGGTGGCTCACGCCTGTAATCCCAGCAGTCTGGGAGGCCGAGGCAGGAGGATGGTTTGAGCTCAGGAGTTCAAGACCAGCCTGAGCAAGAGTGAGACCCCGTCTCTACTAAAAATAGAAAGAAATTAGCTGGACAACTAAAAATATACATAGAAAAAATTAGCCGGGCATGGTGGCGCATGCCTGTAGTCCCAGTTACCAGTACTTGGGAGGCTGAGGCAGGAGGATCGCTTGAGCCCAGGAGTTTGAGGTTGCTCTGAGCGAGGCTGATGCCACAGCACTCCAGCCAGGGCAACAGAGTAAGACTCTGTCTCAAAAAAGAAAAAAGAAAAAAAGTTGGAAACTGGAAGGATCTCATGCTACTGGCAACCACAAAGGAAGACTCTAGTCCCGTTTCCCTCCTCCTCTGTGTTCTCTTCCTCTTATGCCTCATTTTGTCAGAAGCTACTGGGAAGCCACTGGGTCTGAGGAGAACAGCCCTGAGGCCAAGGGTGCGGACATACAGTGGGGTGATTGGCCCTAATGAATCAGTCGGAGTAAGGGTGACCTCCTTTCTTATAATTGAGCATCTGCGAGAACAACTTCATGAAGAGCTGAAATATTTAATTCCCAAATAATCCAACCAATCAGAATGTAGGCGAACTGGTTCGTGTTCCCGGTTCTCTGAGCTAAAACTCCCAACACCTCTCTTATAACTCACACTGAACTGGGGGCTTTTGGAAATTGCTTGCGCTTCCTCGTTCATGAATAAAATTGGAACACAATTAAGTGGAAACTACTCCTAGGTATAGGAAGTGGATTTTGTAAGAGAAAAGAAAATTTCAAGACCCTCTCAATTGATTATATTATGCCAAGGGGGGAGCTAAGCCCTAGAGACCGAGTCGTACAGCATGTGTGCAGTTAGTTCTGTTTCCTAGATTATGACTCTCTTGCTCCTTGTTCTTGTTCTACAAATGACTGGGAGAGACCACAGACCAGAGACCTCACTCACAATGACTGCTCTTTTATAGATTAACTGCCTCCTTTATTGTCCTGTACCTAATTCAGACCAGATAGCACTCAAGACTCAAGCACTTTACACTTACATCTTCAGTGTGAAATGTTAAATATACCCCTCCGGAAAGAAAAAGACCACCTCGACTAATTAGATTGTTGTGACTAGGCCTTAAGCCTTACACAGGAAGTTGTCAAAATGCTGTCAAACTTCCCTAAACTCTGTCTGTATAAAAGATCTCAAACTTCTGCATTTTGGAACACCAGCTTCCAATTTTTGGCCTCTATGCGTCCTGGGCTGCCTATCCTTAAACTGTGCACTTGAATAAGCTCTCTTTAAACTAGATTCTGACCCCCTTTTTGATTATTTTGGGTTGACAATTTGTTTTAATTTCATGCGTTCTGTAAATTTCCTAGGTACATTCTAGGAACCTCAGAGCATCATCCATTATAATGCACAGTTTTAATTGATTGATTTATTTTGTACGGATGGGATCTCTCTATGTTGCCCAGGCTGGTTTTGAACTCCTGGCCTCACTCAAGTGATCCTCCTACCTCAGCCTCCCAAAGTGATGACGTGCAGTTTTAACCTGGCTCCGCCACTGCGACCTTGTCCAGTGTGTCAGTCAGCACAGGTTGGGTCGCACTGCAGTAACCATGACCTGCAAAGCTCGCTGACTTAAGACACTTGAACTTTAGTCTTGGAGGCATCAAATGGAAGAACCAGATTTTGAATCAATAATCACATGACCAAAAACATAATTTTATTTTTATTATTTATTTATTTATTTTTTGAGACAGAGTCTCACTCTGTTGCCCGGGCTAGAGTGCCGTGGCGTCAGCCTCGCTCACAGCAACCTCAGACTCCTGGGCTCAAGCGATCCTCCTGCCTCAGCCTCCCGAGCAGCTGGGACTACAGGCATGCGCCACCACTATGCCTGGCTAATTTTTTTCTGTTTTTAGTAGAGACAGGGTCTTGCTCTTGCTCAGGCTGGTCTCAAACTCCTGAACTCAAGCGATCCTCCCTCCTTGGCCTCACAAAGTGCTGGGATTACAGGTGTGAGCCACTGCGCCCAGCCAGTACAATATTATTAATAATAAGTGTATTGTATATTAGATCCCTAGACTTGGTCATCCTACGTATCTGCTACTTTGTATCCTTTGACTTACAAAAGGATACAATCTCCATTTCTCCTCTAACCATTCCTTTCCTATAACCACTGTTTCATTCTCTACCTGTGTATTTGATTTTTGTTTTTTCAGATTCCACATACAAGTGAGATCGTGCTGTATTTTCATTTGTGTGTCTGGCTTATTTCACTTAGCATAATGTCCTCTAGGTCCATCCATGTTGTGGCAAATGGCATATTTTCCTTCTTTTAAAAAAAGATGAGGCCGGGCGTGGTGGCTCACGCCTGTAATCCTAGCACTCTGGGAGGCCGAGGCGGGAGGATCGCTCAAGGTCAGGAGTTCGACCAGCCTGAGCAAGAGTGAGACCCCGTCTCTACTAAAAATAGAAAGAAATTATCTGGACAACTAAAAAAATATATGGAAAAAATTAGCCGGGCATGGTGGCGCATGCCTGTAGTCCCAGCTACCCGGGAGGCTGAGGCAGGAGGATCGCCTGAGCCCAGGAGTCTGAGGTTGCTGTGAGCGAGGCTGACGCCACGGCACTCTAGCCCGGGCAACAGAGCCAGATTCTGTCACCAAAAAAAAAAAAAAAAGAATAAAATTCCGTATATACACACCACATTTTTCTTATCCATTCATCTGATGACAGACACTTTGGTTTTCCCACATTTCGGTCGCTGTGAATAGTGCTTCAATGAGCGTGGGAGTGCGGACGTCATCACGAGACCCTGACTTCATTTCCTTTGGGTATACACTTACAGTAGGGGTTGCTGGGTCATATGGTAGTTGTGTTTTTTAAATTAATATACCATAGTTGTACATATCTTTGGAGTACATGTGACATTTTGATACATGCCTACGACGTGTAACGATCCAATCAGGGTAATTGGGATGCCCATTGCTTCAAACATTTACCTTTTCTTTGTGCTGGGAACATGACAAATCTTCTAGCTATTTCAAAATATACAATAAATCGCTGTTAACTATAATCTGCCTACTGTACGAGAATACTGGAACTTATTCATTCTCTCTAGCTATATTCTCACACCCATTAACCAAGTTTTCTTCATCCATCCCTCCCTCCTTCCCTTCCCAGACTCTGGTAACCACATTCTTATTTTTTATTTTTCTGAGATGGGGTCTCACTGTGCTGTCCAGGCTGGAGTGCAGTGGCGTGATCGCAGCTCACGGCAGCCTCGGACTTCTCAGCTCAAGCGATCCTCCCACCCCAGCCTCCTGAGTATCTGGAACTACAGGTGCATGCCACCATGCTCAGCTAATTTTTAAATTTTTCTTTTTTTGTGTGTGGAGACGGGAGTCTCACTATGTTGCCAGGCTGGTCTTGAACTCCTGGCCTCAAGTGATGCTCCTGCCTCAGCTTCCCGAGTAGCTGGGACTACAGGCTCTGGTAACCGTCATTTTAGCTCTGTGGCACCAGAGAGGGCGAGAGATGGCGCAGTTGCTACATACTTGTGATGCCATAACTAGCTGATCTCTACGGTCCCTTACGGTTCTGAAAAGCCGCCTTTCTGCATCAGGATACTTCCTTGGGAACATTATGGAGATGGAACCCTCATGGAAAATGCGGCCATTCAGCATGGAAGCCTGTAGCTTGACAAATTCCCAGCACGTCTGATCTCACACAAGAGGACAAGGCTCCCGTTTCTCCATCCGTGAGAGACACGCCGGAGGTAGCTGGCGGTGGAGAAGAAGAGATCGAATCTGTAACTCCTTTCGTAACAGCCGCATGGTTTACGCACAGAGTGAAGAGCCTGACACATTCTTTCAGAGCTTGACAATTGTTTATTGGACACTCATTATGATGAGCGAAGACTGGTTCCCTGTTCTACAGAAACCACAATTCCCAGTGTCTCATCCTGGGCGAGAGGGCAGCGTTGATTGGAAAGACTGCTTGGAGTGGCTTTCTGGAGAATGTAGGAGTGGGAGATCATGGAAAAGAGAATGAGGGGAGAGGGAGGGTCCCCCAGCAAGGCTTAGAGGCAGGGGTGAGTGACAGGACATTAGCCTTGTTGAACGAGCAAATTCACAGTGTGGGAGATGGGAGACAAGTTTAGTAGTCCCAGGAAAATTTGGTTGGGGTGGGAGGTGGTGAGTAGGCATTGGTTTTTTCAGTGGAATTTCTTGAGCTTTATTTAGTATTTGCTTCATGGGAGAAATAAGAACACAGGAGCAGAAAGTGGGATAAGTAAATATAGCCTTAGGTTGCATTAATAGAGATAGAGCCCCAGCCTGAGGGAGGTGATGTTGATGTTACTGTCATGACTGGTGCTCGGTTTGGGCTGGTTTGCTCTAAAAAGGACAAGGACAGATTAAAGGAGGACCTGCAAGAGGCGCGTGCTGTAAGACGCACGTGCGACGTCTAAGAAGAGAAGGTCTTGGAGAGCGGGGAGAGCGGGGAGGGCTGCTCTCAATATCTGTGGGCAGAGCCCGGGGGAGAGAGCCTCTCTCCGTCCTTTCCGCTTCTACTGCAGGTAGAGCTGTTTCCGGAGGGTGCTCAGGATTTCGGGGTTCACTTTCCTCTCTTTCCCTTCCTGAAGCACCTCTGCTTCTGCCATCCGCCGGGTCACCTGCGGCAACGGGGACCGTCAGCTCGGGGGCTGGGCCTGGGGCGCTGGCATCACGGCTCATGGGGAGGAGGTCGGAGAACAGCAGGACAGGCGGGCACCCGCGTCCTGAGAGGACAGGCCTTTGTGGCCCTCGTGCCACAGTTTCTATGGGAGCACCGGCCGGGCGCTTTTCCTCATTTACAGTAAAGACACAACCATCGGAAGAAATATTTTGCCCAAACATTGGGTTACTTCCGAGGGGTTTGTTTATAGATGCTTATCTGCACTTCATCTAAACCCGTGGTGCCCAGCCTTTTTGGCACCGGGGACCAGTTTCACGGAAGACGATTTTCCCACGGAGGCGGGCAGGGGTCGGGTGGGGCGGAGGTGGAACTCAGGCGGTGATGAGCCTCCTGGTTTTCCCAACAGGCCTGCAGGACCAGTGCCGAGCCACAGCCCAGGGGTTGGGGACTGCAGACCTAAACTGTGTCTCATCCCGTGGGCTTTGTGACTCCCCGCATTAGAGAAGGTTGCTGTCGGGAGATGGGCATCCTAGCGTCTGTGTTGGGACCCAGGTTGGACTCGGCGCTGGGGGAGAGATGGAGAGAAGCGTGGAGGAGGCTCCGCCCGCTCTGCTCGCGCCCCCGTGCCTGGGCAGGGGCTCCAGACACCTTGTCCCCGCTCACCTCTGTCAGGAGCTCCAGGATGGGCCCTTTCCTCTCCGTGAACACGTCCACCAAGGTCTGGATGAAGCAGGAGCCGTCCTGATCGTGTCTGTAGGAAGTGTACCCTGCGGGGGTCCACACGGGCGGGCTCAGGGGGACTCCCAAGGGAGGGCAGGTGGAGGGAACCCTGGAAGTGGCCGGGTCTTGGAGGAGAGGCTCAGGGGTCAGCAGCGCTGGGCGGGAAAGAGGAGCAGAGGTCACCCGGGGCCGGCTGGGAGCTCATACCCTCCACTGTGGAGTAGACGTGCAGGGCGTCTGTGTACGTTGGGATGGTGTGAGGTTTGTCCTTTGCGATCATCACAATCTTATCTCCACCTACGGTTTCTCCCGGGTCCCTTCGTTCTGAAACACCAAGAAGAGGAAAAGGCAAAGTCAGAAAGAAAGGTAAGTAAAGGAGAGGGGGCCGGGCACGGTGGCTCCCTCCTGTGATCCCAGCACTCTGGGAGGCCGAGGTGGGAGGATCACTTGAGGTCAGGAGTTTGAGATCAGCCTGAGCAAGAGTGAGACCCTGTCTCTGCTAAAAATAGAAAAATTAGCTGGGCCTGATGGCTCGTGCCTGTAGTCCCAGGTACTCGGAAGGCTGAGGCAGGAGGATCACTCGAGCCCAGGAGTTGGAGGCTGCAGAGAGCTACGATGATGCCACTGCACTCCAGCCTGGGTGACAGAGTGAGACCCTGTCTCAGAAAAGAAAAGAAAGGATAAGGCCGGGCACGGTGGCTCACGCCTGTAATCCTAGCACTCTGGGAGGCCAAGGTGGGCAGATTGCTCAAGGTCAGGAGTTCGAAACCAGAGCGAGACCCCATCTCTACTAAAAATAGAAAGAAATTAATCGGCCAACTAAAAATATATAGAAAAAATTAGCCGGGCATGGTGGCGCATGCCTG
>CAUYPO010136647.1:0-13288 GCA_963574435.1 Cheirogaleus major | reverse complement strand
CGGCCCCTTACCCAAGTGTTTTGATCAGAAGTGGAACCTGGCAGCAGAGAGCAAAGTGGGACAGAGAAGGAAAAGGTGCTGGTGAACCAGGGGCGGGCAGGAGAGAGGGGGAGGGGCACTGGCATTTCCCAGGGGGGGCATTGCAAAGCAAAAACCAGAGAATCTTCCTGGAGGGCTTGTCCCCCAGACCAGCAGGAATCAACTGAATGTCCCTGGATTAGAGAACCCTTTGTGCGCTCTCTCTCTCTCTCTCATACACACACACACACACACACACACAAACACCCCTACTCCTTTCTCCCATTATAGATTGAACTGTGTTCCTCCTGCCAAAAAAAAATTCATATGTTGAAGCCCTAACACCCAGTACTGCAGAATGTGACTTATGTTTAGGGACAGGGCCTCGAAAGAGGTAATTAAGTTCAAATGAGGCCCTAATCCAACATGACTGGTGTCCTCATAAGATGAGGAAGAGACGACAGGGCTGTGTGCACAGCAGGGAGACCACGCGAGGACACGGGGAGAAGACAGGCATCTACGAGCCCAGGAGAGAGGCCTCAGAGGAAACCGACCTTGCCCACACTGTGATCTTGGACGTCCAGCCTTGAGAACTGTGAGAAGTCAATGTCTGCTGATTGACCAACCAACCTGTGGCACTCTGTATGGCAGCCCTAGCAAACCAACACGCCCCTCACCTGATTTTTGTTCTCCATAGAAGTTACTTCATCTTGACTTCCCAGCAAGCACGTTGGCTGTCTGGCCCCTCACTAGAATGTAAACTGCAGGGACTCCAGTTGCTTTACTCAATGATGCGTCCCCAGAACCTGGAACAGTCTCTAGCTCGTGGCCAACACGTGACACATATTTAATGAACAAATAAACTAAATGAAAATGGGATTTAAACCCGGCTGCTGCTTCTGAAGTCACCACCCACTCCTTTCCCCTACACCCCACTTCCTCCTCCTGCTCTACCTCTGCTCCTTGTATCTGCCTCTCCCTCCCCCAACATAATAGCTAGTAAAAAAGTAAAAATAGTATTAAAATAGTATAAATTCAAAGTTACTCTCTAGCCTATACTCACCACCAGACAGTAGTATGAAAAAGGTGCCACAAAGGGCCTCACCTTAACCACCAGGGAATATGATCATCTACCAGGTGCTGAAATCCTCCAGTTACATTTTACTATTATTGCTAATTGTAAGTCAATATGCACAAAATAAGGCTAAGGTTTAGGTTTTTGGTGTGTGTCTGTGTGCATACTTGGGGGGGGTTGGTAATTGAGGACCATGCTGGTCAGACCTCACACCTGACACCCGGCACTGATCCAAAGCCCAGGCTGGAGAGGGGAAGTTAGGAGGTCACAAAACCTGAAACTCCTAAGGACCACGGAAGTGTCCCAGTGACCACTCTCGGCCCCCAGCCCTCTTCAGGCCCTCAGCAGCGTGGGTGGCAACGAGCCCCTGGCTCCTTTCGGAACAACAACCAGCTTCTCCCCTGCTCTCTAAGAAGACGGTAGAATTTGAGTCAGACTGACTTGAGTGGGAGCTGGGCTGGGGGAACAGGGTGACAGGAGGGCTAGAAAGAGGAAAGCCACTACACCTGGCAAAGAAGCCATTTCTCTGCAATGACAGAAAACATTAGAGCAAAGACAGCTCCTGCATCCCAGTCTCCAGCCCCTGAGCCGCCGCCCATCTCATCCCCTCGGGCCCAGCCCAGCCCACCCCCAAATACTCCCTCACTACAAACATCCATCTGATCAAAGGCAGCCACTAAGATTCTGAAACTTCCTCTTTACAACACAACTAAACTGTTGCAACTTGTTGCTACAATTCTCCCGCACCCTGGGGGAGGCAGGAGCCACTGGAGAGCAGAAGTCACCTGCAAGTGGCACTTGGACATTTTGAAGACCTCACCCTACTCCTATCCTCCTGCCCCCACCCTCGGCTTCCTCCTACCCACTGTCACCCTCAGCACACTCTCTCTCTGTAGAGCTGGGCGCTATTCCCAGAGCTTCCCTGTTGGCAAGGTCCTCTGGAGAAGTTGGTGCTCCCTCATCTCCTCCCAGTGGGTTTTCTGGAACAAGCCTTATAACTGCCATAAATATTGGGGGGGGGGGAGCATAGATTAAAGAGCTTTTTCCAGAGAGTCCAGAAAGATCCCCCAGCCTTTCTCACCACTAATGACAGAATGGTTTTACCTGTTTTCTACCAACTGGAATGGGGCATGGGAACTGCCATCGTCTCCTTGGCCCTGTGACAGCCACAGCAGAGGGAAGTGACCATGTTCCTGGGTCTAGACTGTGAGCCCCTCAAGGGCAGGGCCAGGGACATCTCATTCACCTACATCCTGACCACTTGGCCATTTCTGGCCTAGATCTAGAATAGATGTTCAGCTGGGGGTGGCGGCTCACACCTGTACCAGCTCTTTGGGAGGCCGAGGTAGGATTGCTTTAGCCTAGGAATTTGAGACCAGCCTGGGCAACAGAGTGACACTCTGTTTCTAAAAAGAAAAAGAAAAAGAAAAAATAGAATAGATTTCCAGGATATATTTGCTGAATGAATGAATTTCCAAAAGAGTCAATAAAACCCATGGAATTTTCTGGCAATATAAACAATGATTCTTCCCCTAAGTGAACCACAACATGCCTATGAAAATATTAATTGTGGAGGCTACTGCAACACAGAAACTTCATTTCATAGTACTAGGTGAATAAGTCAGAATACATGACAGTGTGTGTTCTGCTTATAATTTTGTAAAATATGTGTGTATTTACACAGGAAACCAAGAAAAATTCAAACAGTGGATGGGGTGAGGGGCAAATCTGCTTTTTGCCAGCTTTGCTGTTATAAATGCTTATGCTATAAACACCACCGCCCCTTACTTTTTTACTTTAAAAAGGAAACGGATTCCAGGAACAATTATGTCTCTCTCAGTGCCCCATTAAAAGTCTCATCCCAGCTCCTCTGGCTGGGAACAATGTGCTGACCACACAACCAGAGGGCCCAGGCAGAATTCCCAGCACCCATCCAGAGGTTAACGACCTGGGAATGGAATCCTGCACTCCCACATTTCCTAGGAAATGGCGCAAGGACGCAAGCCTTAATGGGCCACCTTGGCCTATGCAAGTGCTCAGGCCGGGAGCTCCTAAGGAGAAGAAACCTTTTCCCAGCCCCAGGTGACTCACAGGGCCTTGGCCAACCTGAATCACCCCCGAACAAAGCTCCGCCGGAGTCTGAGCAACTGAACAAGGTCCCAGCCCTGCTCCCTGGACTTGCTGTGCCATGTCACTACCTTGCAGTCAGCTCAGAGGCTGCCTCCTCTGGGCTCCCAGAATCTGTATCTGATGGGACCATCAGCTCCTAGAAACAAGGGCCCACGTTTCCTTCACCCCCATATCTCTAGCACCCAGCCCAGTGCCTTACACATAGACTAAGTTCTCAAGAGTCACCACTGAATGACTAAGGATTTGATGGGTGGACAGACGAAGGAAGGAAGGAAGGAATGCAACAGTTCCAAGTGGGCTAATGTCCAGAAAAGCCCACTAGTGGAGAGCTAGGCCCTCTGCTAGCTGGGTCCCCTGTGGGCGCTGCTCAGAGTCCAGCCAGTGACAGGCAGGCACAGCAGGCAAGTCATTCCCAGGGCCTGGATTCACACCAGTAGCCAAGGTCTTGTCACCTGCCCTTCCTTAGGACCAACCATACTCATTTGAAAAATGGCCGGTTGGGGTTAATGGTGAAGTCAGGAGCCAAGGCAACATTATCAAAATGGCAACCAAGCTCTGAGTAGCCGACCACGGTGTGGGGTTTGAAGCCCACTCTGCCGAGGCCCAGTGCTCTGCTTGTTGAATGAACTCTCAGCCACTGGCGAGAGAGGAGGCCTCGGGGCCCAGTGCAACCCTTCACTGCCAAGCGAGGACATGCACACCCAGGAGGGAAGGGCGTCTACAAGGCCACACCCGGGTCTGGAGTCAGAGCACCCAAGTTTGAACCCCTGCACGGTATCCTCATCTGCAAAATGGGGATAATTTCCTGCCGTGTGGAAACAAGGGAAGAATTAAATGACATAATCCATGTAAAAACACTAGCACAATGTCTGGTACATACAAGTGCTCAATAAAACTTAACTACTAGCAGTAGCAGTAGAGCTGGGACTCGACCCAGACACCCTGATTCCAGGCGGCCGCTCTTCCTTCCCTCCCTGCCCACCTGCACGTCTGCTGCCGCCTCCTCCCAGGCCATCCTGGCCTCCAGGAAACCTACCTCGAGGTGCTCAGAAGTCTCCAGTCACTCAGGGTAGCAGGGGCCTGCCTCATGTCAAGTCTCCCTCTCGGCCTCCCAACTCCCTATTAGAGGGTGAGGCTCCCACCCTTCCATCACCGTTGCGGCCCCCCTGAGCACCACACGGTGTAGGCCACGGAGCAGGAACCTAAGGAGTCTCTGCTGACTGACTGACTTGGCAAAGAAATTGGGAGGCAAATGCCCTTATACCCAATAGTTGGCTCTTAGATATGAAAAAAATATATAAAAACTTTATAAAGTGCCTCCCTGGCCGGGCGAGGTGGCTCACACCTGTAATCCTAGCACTCTGGGAGGCCGAGGCAGGCCGATTGCTCGAGGTCAGGAGTTCTAGACCAGCCTGAGCAAGAGTGAGACCCCGTCTCTACTAAAAATAGAAAGAAATTAATTGACCGACTAAAATATATATATATATACAAAAAAGTAGCCGGGCATGGTGGTGTGTACCTGTAGTCCCAGCTACTCGGGAGGCTGAGGCAATAGGATGGCTTGAGTCCAGGAGATTGAGGTTGCTGTGAGCTAGGCTGACGCCACGGCACTCACTCTAACCTGGACAACAAAGTGAGACTCTATCTCAAAAAATAAAATAAAATAAAAATAAAGTGCCTCCCTACCACCACCTTTCTCACCCTAAAGATTCCCAGACGAGTACCCACTATCAGCGTTTTATAAAATGGAGAGATCACTAACTGGCATTCAAAAGCTTAGACTTGAACTCCACTCTTGCAACAAAGACCAGGGGCCCTGACGGTGGAGAGAAAGGAAAAAAGACCCTGCCTCTGACCACCGTATCCATGCAGTCCAGTGAGTTCTAAAATCTTCTCCCCTATTCCGGCCCAGTTAGATTAAGTCACCCAACTGTTCCAAATGCCTCATTCTTTATGTTTATCAGACAGGAAGCCGCCTTCTCCAGCCCAGTGACTTAATGTAAAACACAGGAAACACAGTGGCTTTTGAACACAGACAACTCTAAATAAAGGTGCCTCTACTGCTTTTTTTAAAAAAAAAAAACACTTAAACCAGCTCAGATTAGCATAACGAGTAGAATTGCTAAAAAAAAAAAAAAAAAAAGGATGCAAAAGTTGCAGGCCCCAGAAACCTCAGCATCAATGCCGAGCATGTTCCAGCAGGTTCCTCAGTCACCTTAGTCATTGTACCTTGCTGTGAAGGGACAGGAGGCTTCTTGGATAAATATAAAATCTTTAAAACTTGAACGTATATTTCCTACCAGCTGAGGACAGATGATGTTGATGATAATATGAAGAAGAGGAAGAAGAAGAGGAAGGGCAGGAAGAGGACAACTGCACCATTTCACCTACTTTTACTACCCTAAGAAAGCAGGCATCTCCACGTTGCAGATGGGGAAACCAAGGCCAGCGGCAGGAGAAAAGGCAGTAGTCTGAACCCAGCTCTGACTGATGTCAAAACCTTGTTTTGTTCCTTCTGCCACAGGTGTTGTATTGAAAACACAACAAATTGATTGCCCAAGACATTACATGACCTGAAATTACTAGACATCAGGACCAGCTAAAGGACAGTGGAGAGCCAGTGCAGCTCTCTGAATGGCCCACCCGCTGCCTGGCACCACCCCATGTGAAATATTGATTTTTTTGAGCCCTGTGAACTTTCAGCCCAAGTGGCCCTGTCCAACTGGAAGGAGTTCAGAGAAACACAAATACTTCCCACCCCATTCCTTAACCCTAATGTCCCCCTAAAAAAGAAAAAGATTAAGGGAGTAGAAAAATAGACTCTTGAGGAAAGATTAAAGGAGCTGAATGTGTGTTGCTTGGCTAAACAGCACATAAAGGTGAAGAAAAGGATGGTAACCATTTAAAAAACACTTTAAAATGAGGCCTCCTGATTTGCAGAGAAAGGCCCTGGGGTGGAGTGAAACCAGGGGCCAAGGTTTTCTCCCGACTCACAGAATGAGCTTGAGCAAATGGCTCTTTCTCTAATGGAAAAAATACATATATTTTTCAATTATCTCCAAGATCCCTTCCAGCTCAGACATTCTATAATTCTAAGTAAATTCAGTGGGGAGGTTTTTATCATTGTTGTTGATTTTTCTTTTAAGCAGGGCATCATTTAGAATTACAGTTAAAATGAATGAAAAAAGAAAACCTAAGGCTTAAGTTCACAAAATGTAAATGTCCTTTTGGTCAGTGACAACTTCTAAAACAAGGAGATTAGCTTATAGCTCCCTCAATACATTAAAAATTGTATGGAGAGACATCATGCTGGCCCAGGGAGCAAGAAACGCCTCTGAGATGCCCCCTTTCTCCTCTGGCAAGTGCCACAGGACCTTAAGGTCTTCTGAAAGGCACCAAGGGAGTGACTGGAGGGTGGGGGACATCAGCTACCCTCACTCTCTCCACAGGCCTCAGCCCAACCTGCACAGGCAGGAAGCCACACCCTTCCAGAAGGCCCCACAAGGCTCCCTCTAGCCACAGCAGGAGGTTCCTGGGCTAGAGATGCAGACAGCTGCTGATGGCACTGCCAAGGGCCAGCTAAGGGCCTTCTCTCCACCTGCCCAGGCACTGAATCATCTCAGGCTTGAGAAACTCATGGTCAGAATGGGGACCTGAGTAATTCCAAGAGAAGCCTGCCTCGGTTACTTTTTAAAGAGACACGCATCAGACCCAAGTGGGCAGCTCCCCTGTGCCTCCCAAGTACTTGGTGCCATCTAAGCAAGAGGGGTGGGGAGGTGGGGGGCAGATACACACCCCCCACCCTCGTGTGGTAGTAGCCCCATTTTAGAGCCAGGCTCATTGTGTGGACTCAGGTCATTCCCCAAGGAGTCCCCGAGGCTGCTTTGCAGGGACTCCGGCCCACTCAGGACCCTGATAGGGTGTTGCACAGAATTTGCTGGGGAAAGAGCCCACTGAACAGCCAGCTTCTCCCGCACCCACAGCAGCCAAGGCCAAATGCCCCTCTGATCATATTTTCTCAAGAATTTGGGCTTTTGTATTGTTGTTAATATATAAAAACCACAAGCCAGATGTCTGGGGGACAACTGGGGACAGAGTGACAGACACTAGTCTATGCAATGAGGGCCAGGAGTGTGAAGGTCTGGGTTAGCCTTCAGGCTGAGGCAGGCTCCCCAGGACAGCACAGCTTACGGTCTGGAGCCAGGCGAACTGTGGGGACCTGGCAAAAGGGTTCTCTGCAGACACACATGCAGGCTTCCTCCTCTCACACATCAAAGAAAAGGCAATCATCTACCATCTCCCAGAATATGAGGAAGTAGATCAAGGGAGACATTTGTTTAAGGGGTTGTGCTAGTGATAATGTGACATGAAGGAGAAGACAGGACCCAAAGAGTTCCAATCACAAAGGGCAAGTCAGTCCATTTGTAAGACCCCTCCCTTCTTCCCTGCACACAGTAGGCATTCAATATGAAATCTGTTTCCGACCTGGGCCGGTTCACCCCTCCTTAGGCAACCTGGTGGTCCCCCGCTCCCAGGGAGGTCACCATATTGATGCCAAACTTAGTGCGGACACCCGATCGGCATAGCGCACTACAGCTCAGAACTCCTGGGCTCAAGCGATCCTCCTGTCTCAGCCTCCCGAGTAGCTGGGACTACAGGCGCGCGCCACCGCGTCCAGCTCAATATGAAATCTGGAATCTGAACAAATGCACTTTAAAGTTGAGACCTTTAAGACCGGCCACCTGGCCCCTTATTTTTATAGTTAAGAAAAGAAAGATTCAAATTTTTGAGCATTTAAGGACAATGCATATAAAAGGGTATTTAGTGAAAAACAACACTCACTCCCAACTCCTGCCACCTGGGCCCTTATGAGACAACCACTATTACCACAGTCTTAGCATCTTTCCAGAAATATTGCAGGCACAGAGAAGCAGAGGTGGTATCCCATGTTTTACCTTTCATGTGTTTTACGTTACTTTGCATCCAGTTTTTTCCCCACTCACCACATATCTTGGAGAGCATGCCCTTTCAGTACATATAGATTGGCCTCATTTTTTTAAGGGTCATGAGGACTTCCACTGAACAGCTGTACTATGATTTATTTGACCTTTTTAATGAACAGCTTGTTTCTTGTCATTATGTGTGACAATGCTACAATAAATATTCTCAGACACTTACTTTTGCACATTTGAGTTTATCTGTGGGGTAAATTTCTAGAATGCAGTCAGAAGGAATATGCCTTGACAGATATTGCCAAACTACCTTCTAAAAAGAAAGCTGTACAATATACACTCCCATCAATAAGGTACAAGAGTGCCTAAGGAGTAGGGGCATTTTGGAGAAATTAAAATTACTGAATTTTTCAGTTTCCCAGGTACTCCTGTGCATAACTGGTGGGCACATAAACTGGTACTATGTCATTGTAGCGCTGTATGGCACTTTCTAGCAAAATCAAACCTACCCCTGACCAGAGCCAGAGCTGGAAACCAGGTATCCTATTGCACAAGTTCAGTACTCTTTCCCTATCACCCCTTGACTATCTCCTAGACCACAGGAAATCATGTTTTAGAACTAAAACCACAGCCAGTCTGCACACCTTCCAGCCAGGCCAGGGCCCTGGGAAGAGGTCACTCAGCTCCACATCACCAAGTGCATCCAAAAGCATCAACAGATGGGCCTCCTGTCTTTGCCACTTGTGGTTCACAGTGCGCAAACAGTACACGCAACCTTTTTAGAGGTAGAAAGAACACTGAGCTAGGAGCCAGGAAAAGAATCTACTCCCCAACTGCACCCTGGATTCCTGACCTGATAACCCAGAGAGCTAAGACTAATTATTTATATTTATTTTTATATATATATATTAATGTATACAGCCACCATACACACCTATTTCTTTTAGTTCTCACATCTAACCCTGCAGGGTAGGTATCATGCTTCCACATTACAGATGAGGAAATTGAAGCTCAGGGAGGATGGTTACATGACTTGCCTAAGGTGACAAAGCTAGTTAAGTGACAAGGTCAGGATTTGAACTCTGCCTATCTCTAAAGCTCATGTTCCTTCCATGACTCCACTCTTCCCAGCTCTAAAATGGGATTCTGTAAGCTACGGGAGCAGAGAGCAGCCAGGGCTCCATTCTGTTGACACCAGAGGACTCGTGCTCAGGGGCTCAGCGCACCAAGGGTTAAGGCTGAGAGGCAGTGACTCTCTGGGGCTGCACAAAGGGAAAATGCACTTCCTGCCCCAGCGGGCAGAGATGCTGTTTTATGCTCAGTAAATTAGGACGTTTGTTTAATTAAGACGACACACAGATTTTGTTATTCTAAATATTTCTGGAACATGATGCTTGGGAGGAAGCTGTCAAGGCACGGATTTTTTTTTTTTTTTGCTTTGGGTTTCTTTCTCTCCCTCCAAGAGAAGGGTAGGGCTAGGCTTAGAAGAAAACAACAGCCCACCCCTCCTCTCCTTTTGAAATAAAGATGTCAAGCTGGTAAGGGCTGTCTTAAGTACTTTATGGAAGGATTAGCTAGAAGAGGAAGTGAAGAAAGCACAGCCTGCCTGGTTTCTAGCAATACCCTACCAGGCTACACAACAATGCTGCATTTTTTTAGTGTGTTTTCCTTCTTTAAAGAGCTAACAGATCCTTGTTTTGTTTTTTCTGGAGCAAGAGTAGGCAAGAGGCAGGCTGTGATTAACATGCATTCTTCATCCACAAGAGAGAAGTTGTCCCATCTCCAACCTCTTAGGTTAAAAAGTTTAAAAATAAAAACAAGAAAGCCAGGGCCCCGACCCTCTCTCTCTCCTCTACCCTCTACCCTCAGGGCCCTTCAAACGGTCCCACAAAATGCGCCTCTCAGGCTGCCCTTCTTCTGAGGGCTGGAGACGGCTCTAGGCTAGGCTGCCAACCCCGGTTCTACCAGCACCTGGATCTGCCCACCTGAGCCGCCAGGACTTGCTGAGGGTGGAGAGTGAAGCTCTTTGGTGTCACCCCACAGTCATCTAGGAGCACACTGGCTCTCAAATTACATTGAGAAATATCTTAACATTTTTAATTACCCCCCAATTATCCATTAAATGACTCCTCACTTTCCAACACCGCATGCTTGCCTCAGTTTGCCAAACCTGCAACATGCTCCTTCCTCGTGGCAGCTTCCCCCTTGCCCCACAGAAGTGGCCCCTCTCAGCCTTGAAATTCCTCAAGTCCTTTGTCTATGGCATGCTTGGGACACACATCACAGGCCGCCTTTGTATTGCAGTCACTCTGCCACTATTTCCCCTTGAGGACTGTAAACTCCCCAAGGGCAGAGGCTGGGGCTCCCTTCTCCCAACCCCTATGACTCACGGTGCCTTTCTGGGGTCCCTGTCATCCCTGCCTCACAGTAAGAGTCATCTACAGATTTGTCTCAGCTCTCCCCTCAGTGCCCATGGGCAGGGGCCAGGTCTTACTCAACCTCACACCCCCCCACCACCTGGCAGAGTCCCTGGCACAGAGAAGCCAGTTAAATATTTGCTCAATTACACATCTGTGCGCCCTTCCCCCATCCACAACAGCCTTGTATATGAATTGACTAATATTAATTGAATGATTGTCTAAACAGGCCTTAAGGCAGCCTCCCTCCTTACCAAAAAGGGAATACTAAACCCTCAGGTGAGGTTATCAGGTGGGGCCAAGACAGTGGAGTCAGAAATGGCCACAGTGTTGCACTGTATGGAGGAGCCACGGTTCTCTTCCACTTCAAGTTACTCAACAGTTACTTTGAAATCCTGTTAAACCCAGAAAAGGGCGCAGTGAACCGAGAAGTGGTTGGGCCTCTCAATTGCTCGGTGGAGAGAGCTGCCTGTCTCCAAAACCTGGAACTTCCCTAGGAACCTTCTCCCCACACCGGCTGGGTGGGGGCTGGGTGGGGCTGAGGCAGCAGCCCGGGCTCTCACCCTGCCTCCTCTTCAGGACAGCCGGAAAGCTAGTCCTTGAGGGTACTCCGTCTCAGTTCCAAACAGCAGGACTCCCCTGGAGGGATGGGGGGGCTGGGGTCCCGCCTCGGGCGTGGCCCCAAGACAGGACGGGGTGAGGACCCCTGAACAGGGAAGTGGGGAAGTGTAGAAAACCCCGGATCTGGCTCAAACAGTTAAGATGCAATAGCCCAGGCCTGGTCCTAGCGGCCGGGCCAGCTCCCCCCGCGCCCCGCCCGGGCGGGGCGGCCCCTGGCGCGGCGGCATCAGGTGCACGCCTGGGCCGCCCGGCGGCGGCCGGCATTCCGGGACTTCCTCCCCAGAACAAGCCAGGGGTGAGGGCTGGAGCGGGGGTGGGGGGCGGTCTTTCCTGCCCCACGGACCCGTCCCCAACTGGTCCCCTTCCCCACGCACCCACCCGCACCTCCCCGGGGCCCCTCCGCGGCCGGCGGCGGCAGCCGGGCGGACGAGGAAGTGGCGGCAGGACGGAAACCAGCCGGGTGCAAGGTCTGCGGCAGACTGTCCGACTGACTCAGGACGCCCTGACAGCTGCCAAGCGGTCCTCGCCTGCCCGTTACCTCCGTTTCCAAAACGCCTGGAAACTTCCAAAGAAGCGGCTGCCCGAGCCCCCACCTCACCCCCCAGTTCGGCTGGGCCCCCGCGCCGGCGGCTCCCCGGAAAGGGTTAAAAAGTTTGCCCAACTCGGGCCCGGGCGAGGCGAGGGCGGGGTGCCCGTCCCCGGCGGAGGGGAGGTGGGCTCCCGTGCCCCGGCCGGGAAGGCGCCGGCGGGGGAGCGGGCCGGACGGCGGCCTCGCTCCGCGCTCCCCGCGCAGGGGTCCCGGCCCCCGGGGAGGATGCGGCGCCCGGGCCCGACCGCCGCGCCCGCCTGCGCAGGTCGCCGGCCGCGCCGAGGCCGAGAACCACACGTCGGCCCGCTCGGCCCCGACGCCGCGCGTCTCGTCGCCGCCCGCCCGCCCGCCCGGGGCGGGACCCGCCGGCGGGGCTCGCTCACCTGAACCTGGATGTGCCCCGGGGAACAGGCGCTGCTTCTCCCGAAAGGACTTTCTCGAGCGCTCGGGCGGCGGCGGGGTGGGGCGAGCGCGCGAGGCGGGAGCTGCAGCAGGTCAGCCTCGCTCAGCCTTCCGTGCCCTGCCCAGGAACCGCGGTGATCTGCGCGCCTCACCGCACCCAACTCGGCTCCTCGCCGCCTTCCCGCCCCGCCCTCGCAGTACTGGCCCATTCCAAGCCGGACGCCGGCTTCGGGGCGGGGCCCGCAGGGACGACCCCGCCCCCTCCCTGCCTCACCCACTCCAGCCCTCGCCTGGTCTTGATGGACATCCATGTTGGCCTGTAAGAAGGGTGTGGGCGGAGCCGCTAAGGCCTACCCATCCGCCCCCACCGCAGCCAGCCGCTCCACCTTCCCCCGCGCTTCCTCGGCAGGAGCCCCGCCCCCTAGGGCGGGTCCAACGGACAGCCAGGTTCTAGGAGACACGGGCGATTGACACGGGCGAGTCCAATCGGAAGGCGGCCGGTCAGGGCGCTGAGGCTCGGGACCCAGGTTTTGGTGCATTGCCTGGGCCGGGGCGAGGCCCGGCGGGAGCAGACTGGGAAGGTCCCGGGCTCTGACACCCCGCCCCCGAGCTGTGTTTTCTGTGTCCTACCAGAACAGATACTGAGCACCATATAAGGGAAAAGTGCTATTTTACATCCCCGTGATGGCCTGTGGGGGCGGGCATGGACTCGGGTCTGGATTCCGTTGTGCGTCCTGAGTTCGATTCTTGCCTCTTTTGGAGTCTACACGCAGCTGTCTTTCAGCCTCCATACCTTTGCTCTGGCGGTTCCCTCTGCCTGGAATGCCCTTCCCAGCCTGTCTTTACCTCCACGTCTTTAACTCGCATGCATTCTTTCAGACGCTTGTTACAAATTGCATCCCCTCCCTTTTTTTTTTTTTTTTGGATACTGTCCACTACAAGAGGATACATTTTTTTCATTTTTAAAAATATTTTAGGCCGGGCGCGGTGGCTCACACCTGTAATCCTAGCACTCTGGGAGGCCAAGGCGGGAGGATCGCTCAAGGTCAGGAGTTCGAAACCAGCCTGAGCAAGAGCGAGACCC
>CAUYPO010136645.1:0-11361 GCA_963574435.1 Cheirogaleus major | reverse complement strand
TACTCAATTCTAAGAAACGACAGTGAGCTAACACCGTTTATGCTATCCCGGATTAAGCTTAAGCCCGTTATCCAAAGTGAAGCAACACAAGATATGGAAAAAGGGCTCCACATCTACTCGCCATCAAATTGGTACTGACTGTTTAAAACTATGGTGCTCAAAGGGTGGTAGTATACACCAGGATTTCGGGAGGGTAGACAAGACCCACATCATAGGGATGTGGAGAGCATTGTGGGGGGTAAGGGCATACCTCTAACCCTTCTTAGGGAGAGGCAAAGTTATACAATGCATCCAAAGTATAAAAAAAATATCTTTTGTTGGATGGAGGCCAGGCGGGAGGGGGAGGAAGTGTAGAGTTACATAATGTATGCCGTGTGCGACACCTGGGGATTGGACTCGGTTGGAGCTCTGGCATGTGGCGGGGGGAGGAGTGGTAGGGGCAATGTATGTAGCCCTAACAATATTTGTACCCCCATTATATGATGAAATAATAAAAAAAAAGAACAAACCAAACTCAAAAGTGGAAATAAATAAATAATAAAGATCAGAGCAAAATGAAACAAAATAGAAAAAAATAATACAAAGATCAACAAAACAAAAAGTCAGTTTATTTTAAAAGATAAAAAATTCAACAAAGCAGTATCTATACTAACAAAAAAAGAGAGAAGACACAAGTAAACAAAATCAGAAATGGATTAGCAGACATTATAACTAATATCACAGAAATACAAAGGATCATTAGAGAGTATTATGAAAAACTATATGCCAGCAAATTAGAAAGCCTAGAGAAAATGGATTAATTTCTGGGCACATATAATGTACAAGATTAAACCAGAAAGAATATAAGACCAGAACTGATCAATAATGAATAATGAGGTTAAGTCAATAACAAAAATCCTCCTACCAAAAAAAACCCAGGAGCAGATTGCTTTACTGTTGAATTCTTCCAGCTTGTAAAGAACTAACAGTAATTCTGTTTAACCTGTTTTTAAAAAATTGAAGAGGAGGGAATTCTTTGTAACTCATCTACAAGGCCAGCATTACTCTGATACCAAAACCAAACAAAGACAATACAAAAAAAAGGAAACTGCAGGCCGATATCCCTGATAAATACAAATGCAAAATCCTCAACAAAATACTGGCAAACAGGATCCAATAATACAATGAAAAGGTAACAGAACAAGATCAAGTATGGTTTATCCCAGAGTTGCAAAAATGGTTCAACATACCCAAATCAATAAATGTGATACATCACATCAATAAAATAAATGATAAAAATC
Source organism: Cheirogaleus major (assembly GCA_963574435.1). Taxonomy (NCBI): domain Eukaryota; kingdom Metazoa; phylum Chordata; class Mammalia; order Primates; family Cheirogaleidae; genus Cheirogaleus; species Cheirogaleus major. The sequence goes on along the minus strand of CAUYPO010136645.1, from coordinate 10,081 downwards.
ATATGATTATTTCAATCAACACAGAAAAAGCATTTCATAAAATTAAACTTCATTTTAGTATAAAAACTTTCAACAAATTAAATATAGAAAAAACACACCCCAACATAATAAAGTCCCTATATAGTCGGCCCTATATACTCAACCCACAGCTAACATCATACTGAATAGGGAAAAACTGAAATCCTTTCCCACTAAGAACTTATAAAAGACAAATATGCCCCACTTTTACCACTTCTATTCAACATAGTACTAGAAGTCTTAGCCAGAACAATTAGGCAAGAAAAAGAGATAAAGGGCATCCAAATTGGAAAATAGGCAGTCAAATTTTCCCTCTTTGCAGATGGCAAGATCTTATATAGAAAAACCTAACATTCCACCAAAACACTCTTAGATCTGATAAATAAATTCAGTAAAGTTGCAGGTCATAAAATCAACATAAAAAATCAGTTGTGTTTCTATATACCAATAACAAACTAGCTGAAAATGATACCAAGAAATCAATCCCATTAGCAATAGCTACAAAAAATACCTAGAAATAAATTTCACCAAAGATGTGAAATATTTCTATAATGAAAGCTACAAAACAGTAATGAAAGAAATCAAAGAGAAAAAAATATCAAAAGATATCCCATGATCATGAAGGAAGATTTAATATTGTTAAAATGACCATACTTTCCAAAGCAATCTACAGATTCAATCCAATCCTTATTAAAATATCAATCGCATTCTGCTTAGAAATAAAAACAAAACTCTAAAATTCATATGGAACCAAAAAGACCCCAAATAGCCAAAGCAATTCTGAGTAAAAAGAACAAAGCTGGAGTCATCACACTATCTAATTTCAAAATATACTACGCAAGGCTAGACATCCAAACAACATGTTACTAGTATAAACAGACATATAGAACAATGGAGCAGAATAGAGAATTTGGAAATAAATACATGCATTTACAGACAATTTTTTTTCACAAAAGCACCAAGGACATACATTGGGGAAATTACACCCTCTCTAATAAACGGTGCTGGGAAAACGGAATATCCATAGGCGAAAGAATAAAACTAGACCCCTATCTCTCACCAGATACAAAAATCAACTCAAAATGGATTTAAGTCTTAAATGTAAGACCCGAAACTAGAAAAACACTAGAAGAAAACATGGAGGAAACACTTTAGGACATTGATCTAGGCAATGATTTTATGGCTAAGATCTCAAAGGCATTGGCAGAAAAAAACAAAAATAGGCTAATATGACTCTATTAAACTATAGAGCTTCTACACAGCAAAGGAAACAATCAACAGAGTGAAGAAACAAGCTATAGAATAAAAGTATCTGCAAACTATCATCTGACAACAAACTAATATCCAGAATATACAAAGAACTCAACTCAATGGTAAAAACAACAACAACAACAGCAACAAAGCACAAAGGATCTGAATATATATCTCCCCTCAAAAAGACATACAACTGGCCACCAAGTAAAAGAAAATGCTCGATGTCATTAATCATCAGGGAAATGTAAATCAAAACCACAGTGAAATACCATCTCACACTAGTTATGATAACTATTATCAAAGAGACAAAAAATAACAAAGCCTGTAAGAATGTGGAAAAAAGGGACATTTTATATACTATTGATGAGAATGTAAATTAATACAGCTATTATGGAAAACAGAATAAATATTTCTCAAAAAACCAATATAGAACTATCATATGATTCAAAAATCCCATTATTGGGTATTTATGCATAAGAAAGAAAATCAACATATCAAAAAGATACCTACATCCTCATGTTTATTGTATCTCTATTCACAGTAGCCAAGGTATGAAATCGATCTAAATGTTCAACAACAGTTGAATAAAAAAATGTGATGTGTGTGTATGTGTGTGTGTGTGTGTGTATATATGCACATACATACATACACACAGTGCAATACTATTCATCCATAAGAAAGAATGAAATCCTTTTATTTGAGGCAACATAGACAAACCTGGAGGACATTATGTTAAGTAACAAAAGTCACGCACTGAAAAGTAAATGCTGCATTTTTCACTCATATGTGAGAGCTCAAAAAATGAGCTTGTGGAAGCAGAGAGTATAACTAAGGTTATTAGAAGCTGGAAAGAGTAGGAGGAAGAGGAGAATAGGGAGAGATTAGTTATCAGATACAAGTACAACTAGATGGGAGGAATAAGTTTTAGTGTCTGATCACCCTGGAGGGTGAATATAGTTAACAATAATTTATTTTGTATGTTATTTGTATGTTATAAAGCTAGAAGGAAGAATTTTGAATGCTCACAACACAAAGAAATGACAAATATTTGATGTTATGGGTATATTAATTACCCTGATTTCATCGTTCCATATTGTATACATGTGTTGATATATCACTCTGTAACCCATAAATATGTACAATTATTACATGTCAACTAAAAATACAAGGAAAAAATTCTCAGAAAATGAAAATATTGATAACAATGATGATAGTAATGAATATAATAATGATGATATAAACTTTATGAAACTATATATAAAACATTTTAAAATCTGTTCTCATTTTACACGCCTAACCTCATATAGGTAGTATTGATTGCCTGTAGTGAGGATTAATCTGTAGGATAAAACACACTCTGAAGATTCAAAATGGCAAGAGTCACAAAGATTTTTTGTAAATATCAGTTTGTATTCTCAGTGGGAATATTTGTTGTGTCAAACACAAAAGTGATACTAAGGAGAACTGTGTCCCTCATGACTCTCCAGTATTTTGCCATGGAGAATGCTAAAGTTGTAATAAGTAGTCCGGTCATACCGTTGCATTCGGGTCATACCAGAGCTCAATTCTAAAAGTGCTTTTTATATATCAAATATATCAAGTACATTCTGGCTCCCGAATAATTGCATCACATCTGACTGAATAATACGGAAATCATTATTCTTATTGAATTCAGCACCTGCTTTCTTAAAAAAGTCTAGGTTATAATGCTGTGCCTGCCTGAACGAACAAGCAAAAGAAAATCTAAATCCTGTGTGAAAACTATTTTACTAACTCAGGCAAGGCTTTTTTCTGGTTGCTCATTGGCTTCGTTATGTAATTAACCGTTCCAACATTTTCCATTTCTCCTCTTCTTTTATCACTCTCTCCTAATTTCTCTTCAGATCCATACATTCTTTAAATTTTCTTTCTCTTCATTCTTTTCCTCCTTGCAGACATTCTCATTTGATCAGGATACCAAGAAATTATAAATCTCAACTCCGTCAGTAGAATACCATTTTTTTTCTGACACCTACAGTTAACAAAATGTAAAGCCATTGAACTGTATTCTGATTGATTTATTCTTAGATCAAATGCTGGCATATATAGTGGTATTGTCACTAATCGGCTATTTTAGAAAGTAAAAGCCTCTGGATTTTAAGTCCAGTGATATTCAGTGCATGTTGAATTTTGAAGACTGCCATCTGAATTGTAGGATATGCTTAGAAATGTGAGATTTCAAGAACATAAGCAGTTTAAGTTTTGCAGACCCCAAAGATAGTTTTCCCGTCAGTATTGTCCAATAGAAATATAAATAATACATGCCACATGCATAATTTTTAATTTTCTGGGAATTACATTTAAAGAGTAAAATTAAAAATGTAAAAATAATTCTAATAATATGTTTATTTGACCTAATATATATAAAATAGTATCACTGTAACATGTATTTAATATAAAAATTTATTGGGATATTTTACCTTCATTTCTTCATACCAGATTTTTTAGTCTTTGAAATTTTCACTGATTGAGATGAAATGTAATCCTAACAAAACAATAAAGTTGTAGTTATAAGAAAAAAATATTTCGTACTGCTTTGCTCTGTTAATTTAAATTTTAAATTAAATTAAAATTTCACATTCTCAGTTGCACTAGTTTCACTTTAACTGCTCAGTGGCTTGGAGCACACATGGCTGGTGGCTTCCACATTGGATGACAAAGCTATAGATACTTTCATTTGCACCTCCAGCCAGAGCTTGCTTCATGAATGTGCAGTTCCACAGGGCTCTCCCCTTAGAAGAGCCCTCCAGCTTGGTTTAATGCTTTGCTGTAGCTGTCTTGAAATTCATAATTATTTTAAAGCAGATGCCCTGAATTTTTATTTTGCACTGGGCTCTGCAAATTATGTATCCAGCCCTGTTCCCAGCATAGATCTGATGACCTTGCACTTCAACCAGCAACTAAATCTAACAATCTACTGCATAAAGATGACATATAATATTTATGAGAAAACTACTTCAACAGGACTGAGTTCAGGTTTCTAACAAATGGACCTTAGAACCATAAATTCTGAAGAGGTTGGCCTTTAAAGGTAGTAAGTGGTAGTTTTAAGGGTTTATCATGCAAAGAAAGAGTAATTCTTTGACAAGGAATTCTGCTATTTTAGTTCAGTGAGAGTCCAATAGCATTCTCTCTCTCTCTCTCTCTCTCTCTCTCTCTTGCGTGCGCGCGCTGTCTGGGTCTCTCTTTCTCTTCCCCCTCCTATCTTCTATTATTTTAAAGTGACTTATTATAAATCAATGATAACTAGAGTTAGAATTGTTATTTTATTATATTTTTGTCTCCTTGAATTGGCTTTTTTCTTTTTTTGTTGTTACTGTTTGCTTGAATGACCTTTCAAATCTTTATCTGAAATAGCTAATCTCTTCCAAAGGCATGGTGCTTTCTGATAAATTTGTCATGTTAATCCTTGAGATTATTTAGAGCATTACCAAATTTTTTCAAGATTAGTTATTATTCAGCTCTTATAATATTCTATTAATGGAAATTAAATGTTCCCTAGGGCAACTAGAAAGGATTTGTACTTTCACATTTTGACATCTCTATCAAGGTTATTGACTCATGAATTAATATAAAGATTTTTCTCATGTGGGTTTTTACCTTATGACATGTCCAGTAATCAAAATTTCTCAATGTGTTAAGCTACCACAGAAAGTCTCTGATATAAACCAAGTAATTCATACACACACACGTATGCAGCGTTTTTAAAGCTTCCTTTATTAGATGTAAATACAAAATTAGTGGAGAAAGTAAAAAAAAAAAATTACTTCTTAACTTCAATCATCACTTATTTGTTGTAAAATAACAAATTAAATGAAACTTAACTAACATAGCAAAGGTGCATATTGAATGTTCCAAAACTCAAGAAATTTGTTAAAGCCAACATTAGAAATAAGTGAATTAAATGACCTAATCATCTCATAATTCTTCTCATTTCTACCATATATTCATATATTACTTGACCAATTATGAACTTGATCAGGTGGAAATTATAAAATTTGCTAATGGAAAGAAATGATATTTTATACTGGCGTTCTTGAAATCCAAATGTGTATATTGGGGTGTGAGGTAGTAATAATGCAGTTTAAAAATCATGAATAGAGGAAAATGATAAATCCTTGGTGGAACAGTTTTTGTTTACAAAATGCGGCATAGAATAGTGAAGGGAAAGATGAAAAGAAAAAAGAAAAAAGCAATAACTATAATAATAAAAATGTGATTTAAATATTTGTATGTGCCACAAATTATTTTAGATGTCTACGTACATGATTTCTTTCTCCTCAGAACAACTTTGTGATGTAAGAATCATTGTTATGCTCACTTTATTGATGATGTGCTTTAATCATGTCAAAATTAAGTGACTTACTCAGATTCACACATATAGGAAAGGCTAGAACTGGCACTATAGGGGAAAAATTAATATAGATCATCATTACTGTTTTAGAAATTTTTGAGGACAAATATGAAGAATTCTGAATATATTTATGTAACAGTGAAATATGGAACCTGATAAATATATGCATTATTATTTCTATGGCAAAATTTAATTTTCCTACTCAGTGATAAAAATAAGGAAAAAATTATATCCTTTATATAAGTTTTTGCCATCACATGAGTTTTGGAGACAAATTTGAGGGAAGTGTTTTGGGGTTTTTTTGTCTGTTCTTAGATGCTTTTGCATTTCTAAAATGCAAATAGGTGATTTTGGACCCACACCAAGTGTGTTATAACAAGATAAAATTTTAGTGATAAAGCACGTTAAATTATAAAGTGAGTTAGGGTAGATGCCACATACATAATGCCAAAAATATATACTCTTTACTCAGTAGCATGTTTCCTAATGATAAATAAATTGTTTGTCAATTCTTCTACCTAATCAGTAGACATTAGATGGTACAGAATGATTACGTTAAATTTGTGGTTTGGGTTGTAAAGGAAGATGGAGCACACTGATTAAGATTTCATGCACAAAACACTAACAGCAGGTGCTGATGAGGAAATCATTTGAGCCAGAGTGGTTCCATGGATTCTGACAGCCTGAATCCAAAGATGACAGAAATTGAGCAATGAAAATTGGCAGCAGAAGCTGCCCCGAGAGTAAGAGAGTCCAATATACTGTGTAAACCTACCACGTAAATGGAATTATTTCAAGTGTATGTGTCTCTGCAAATAGAATGAATGGGTTAGGTATATAGAGATGGTGTATTTATATGCATTTGTTTTTCTCCTATTTGATAATTTCCTACAAAATCAAAAATTATACTTAAAAAGAATGAGATCTTTAAATATTTGAAAATCTATTTACCACATAATTAATAATAATGTAACTTCAAATTATAATATATTTTGTGGCTAATCAGATTGAAGAGTCAACAAAGCTAATACCCAGAAAATAGACAATTTTTGCACATTGTTAGTTGGATATTTCTTTTGAAAATTTTAATATTATAAATAAAAATGTCAAATATTTTTATAATATAATGACTTTTAATTATTTCCCAAAAAATGCATATGTGAAAAATTATACTCACCAAATATTTTATTAAGGGCAAAAAAGAAAGTATAGCTACATAAATTCTTAAATATAGGGTACAGGTAAATATATAACACAATCATACCATTGACTATTAAAATGTCATCAGTTTTATTCTGTATAGATGGCATTGAAATTTAAGTCATATATACTTCTAAATAAACCATGAGACAACAAATTTGAAAATATTTTCAACTGAATGACAAATCAAAATACAATATCAAAACTTGTGAAATACAATTAAGCAGTGGTTAAAGAGGAAATTTATAGCTTTCAATGAATATATTACAAAATAAGAAAAGTAGGAAAGCATGGAAAAATAAGAACAAAATGTAATATAAGAGACTGAAAAATGTTACTAGCCAAATTTGTTGTTTGAAAAGATTAACATATAATACTAATTAAGAAAAGAAGAAAAGTTACACGTACATACACAGATGAGAAAAAATTTTTGAAAAAGTCTAACATAATCAAATTTACAAATAAATGTCTAACTCAAATATTAGAACTAAAATATGGAAAACAATGATAAAGGATGAATAGAAATAATTTGAATAAATTATACTAATATCCTTTTATTTTTATAGGAATATAACAACATTGCTTACATTTAGACTGTGTTTATTATGAAGTATAAAAATTGAACAGGTTAAAATTAAACAAAATAGATTTATAATTTTCAATCCAGTATTTATATGAGAAGTGTAATAAAATATGTGATTAATCCTAAAGGAAGTAAATGTGAGAAAGAAAAATACATACAAAGGTCAGAATAAACAAAAACACAAAATAAGGTTGTAAAAATAGTTCCAAATATCTCAGTAATGGCATAAAAGCAAATGGACAAAACTCACCAGTTAAAAGACAGAGATTATCAGACTTGAATGACACATGGAGCTCAGACACAGAGAGATAAAAATAGTAATAAAGAAAATATACCATTTGAGTGTAAATGTTGAGCAAATTATTTCAATACTTGGCTTTAGTATCCATTTTAAATTTACTTTTAATCACTAAAAGTTTAAAATATATGTATGCATTTATGTAATTTCTTCCAGAATCTCTTCATTTGAACTCACTCCTACTTGATATAACAATTATAATTATTATGAGTTCCTTTGATATTCATTATAGAAACACTATTTTTCACAAAATTATTTGTTTTTTGCTGTAATATCACTGATCATAACGAATTCATTTGACATATGAGGGAATCATATTCAGGTAGGTTTTCTGCATAGGAATGTAATTTGGCATCTGCAAAGCATTACTTAATTATAACATAAAATCATATATTACTCATGTTTGGAAATATGCATATCCTACCAATTCAAGAGGCAACAAGATGCTGTTAGCTGAACAGATCTCTGTTAAACAACACTTTGTATATTATCTTCATAAAGAACAGAGTACTCAAATTCATTATAATAGCATAATGCAGGCTTTATCTTTATACATTACAAATTATTTAGATCTACAATTAGTTTCATAGTGCTTAGAAATTGACATGTAATAATACATCTCGAAATATGTGCTGACTGCACATGGGTTAATTTAACACCTTAAAATATATTAACAACCTTTTTATTTTTGCATTTTATATTTGTATATAGACTAAAATTCATGGGGAAAATAAAAAATTTAAAGTTAAAATTTCTATGTTGTGTTATAAATCATGTAAAAATCTGAATACAGTTTTCCCTTGGTACCCACAGGGGATTGGTTTCAGGACCCCCACAGACACCAAAATCTATGGATGCTCAAGTCTCTTATACTAAAATGATGTAATATTTGGGTATAAACTATGTGTATCCCCCCATATACTCTAAAACATTTCTAGATTATTTATAATACCTAGTACAATGTAAATGTCATGTAAATAGTTGTTTAAGTGTATGTTACATTGTATTGTTCAGGGAATAATGACAAGAAAAAAGTATGAACATGTTCAGAACAGAGACAACCATCCCTTCCTTCCTTCCTTTCTTTCTTTCTTTCTTTCTTTCTTTCTTTCTTTCTTTCTTTCTTTCTTTTTTTTTTTTTTTTTTGGTGAATTTTCCATCTGCAGTTGATTAAATCCAGGGATATGGAACCCATGGATACTGAGGACCAACCTTATCTTAATTTTCTTCAATTATCGATAAAGAATCTCCATGGTACTTGAATTAAAGAATGTTATATATAATCATTAACATCAATTGTGCAACTTTTCAAAAAAAACTATTCTTTTATGAAATGTAAGTAAACCTAGAGTCAAATGGACTCCTAGTATTACCAATTAATATTTCTCCCATAATTCAAAGTAAAATTAATATGATTTCTAGCTAGAATCTATTTTATAGCCAAAACTAGAGATATCTATTTTAGATATATATAATTTTACATACATCTGATCAGACTTTCATATTGACAATTTATGAATGATTTTTTACATCATATGTTATCTTTATTTATAACTTTATGTTTGTTTCTGTTAACAGAAAAGGGCCCAAACTCTGTAAAATAATTTAAACAGGTTTATTCTGAGCCTAACGTGTGTGACTGTCCCAGAGCAAATGTCCTCAAGAAGTCTTAAGAAAATGTGCCCACAGTAGCTGGGTTACAGTTTGGTTTTATACATTCAGGGAGACGGGAATTATACCCAAGATCCTAAGTCAATATGTGGAGGGCATTGGTTTGGCCCCAAAACAGGTTATAGGTGGGTTAAAAGATTAGAATTGGAATATTTGAATGTTTTAACTTAAGATAAAGATGTCTGTTAATCAGAGGCAAACCATCAGACATTTACCAAAACTCAAGTGGACTGTTAAATAAATTGATGGCCTTCAGGTGTGATTTAAGCTTTAGGCCTGTTAATGAGTTACAAGGGATATCTCCAAGAAGGGAGGGGGCGTGAGGAGACATGTCTGACCTCCTTTCTCACGGCCAGCAACTAAGCTTGAGGGTATTTCTGAGGTGCCCTTGGCTAAGAGTGGGTCCATTCAGTTAGCTAGGGGGCTTAAGAGTTTATTTAGTTCACATTCCTATGCAGTTGCTTTTTTCTACTGAATGAAATCCAAATTGTCCTTGGAAAACTAGTAATATATGATCAACAGCTATAACAGCTATAAAACTTGAATTTGCCAAAGTATTTTCCAAAGAAAGTTTTAAATACTGTTTTTACTTTATTGTGCCTCATCTGTAAAACAAACTTATTAATATTTACTGCTCAGAATTACTATTAGAATATGATTAGAT
>CAUYPO010136643.1:0-14704 GCA_963574435.1 Cheirogaleus major | reverse complement strand
TCAATTGTGGTGGCTCCCTCCCTTTCCTTCTCAGCAAGGCAGAGAGCTGACATGTTTGGTCATGATATTGTCTCTATTTGCAGTCATCAGTAATAGTTGCACTTGCCTTTGTGTATAGCCTGACATTGCTAAGGCTCGCTTGGCTTCTTTCTCTCAACAGTATTAATTCAATCTCTTATTGAGTCATTCAGCAAACATATATTTTCCTGGTGCCACGCAGGTGCTGGGGACACAAGGTTGAGCACATTAGACTTTACCTATCCTCACAGAGCTTCTGGCTGATAATCAAGGCAGACAAGGCCCCCACCCCTGCTCTGCCCTGCCCTGACTTGTCAGGTGGCCAGGGTAAGCCTCCCAGAGGAAGTGATGTTTGAATGAGACCTGAAGGAAATGTGCATATTTGGCCACATTCTCTCCTTCTGTTGACTTCATGACCAATGAAGGGCATTTGTAAATTGGCCGGAAAGGAGTACTCAAGGCTTATCAGACAGAGAGCAAACCCACAACCTTGGCTTTGTTATTTCTGTTCTCTAACCATCTGAGCTAGCCAGCCACGTCCCCAGACTCGAGTTTGAAGTGGAATTAGAAAGTGGGACTCAACAAAGCACAGAGTTTGGCAACTGATGATATATGAAATTGGCATTTGTATTTTTGCACACATCAAAGGCTTAAGATTTTGCATACTGCTTGACTCAGAAATTCCACTTCTGGCAAATTATACTAAGGAACTAATAACATATTTGTACAAAGATTTGACTACAGGATGTTGTTTGCAAAATTATCTTAGCACAAAATTTGAAACAATCTTGACCCTCCAAAATAGTGGACTGGGGAAATAAATCCTGTAAATGGAGTCAGAGGAGTAATATGCAGCCATATAAAATAATATTGTACAAAGTATATATAACATGGAAAGATGCTTGTAATATATGTTAAGTGAAAAAATGGGAGTCAGAAAATGGTACAGACAGCATGAATTTTATATTATTTCCCAGGAAAAATATGAAAAGAATATATATATGTATATAAAGGTATTATTAGTATTTATATATAAAGGTATTATTAGCAATCATTTCTGGCTTGTATATTTAAGAATGATTTTTATTGCCTTTTTTGTTTATTTTTTAGCTTTTTCCCAGTTACCATACATTCTTTCTAAGGAAAAAGTGCAAAAATAGAGCTTTCATGTGAAAAGATGGTCAACATCATTAGTCATTAGGAAAATGCAAATCAAAACACAATGAAATCCCACTTCACACCCACTAGGATGGCTATTATCAAAAAGATAGATGATAACAAATACCCAAGAGGATGTGGAGTAGTTGGGTCATACATTGCTGGTGCAGCTACTTTGGAAATGAGAGTCCCTCAAAAAGTTAAACATGGGGCCCCCCAAGGCTCCACTGCTGCTGCTGGGCCCCAAGGCTCTGCCCCTAAGGCTCCACTGCTGTCCCTGGACCCACAGCTCCTCCCTCGAGGCTCCACCACAGCTGCAGGGCTCCACAGCCCTGTCCCCAAGGCTCTCGTGCTGCCACTGGTTCCCTGGATGTGGCTCCAAGGCTCCCCCCTGCGTCAAGCACCAGGGCCTCAGCCCTGAGGCTCCTACTAGCCACCTGGTGGGAACGGCCCTCACAAGTCAATGCTCTGCCAGGGACCCACCAACCTCAAGCAGGTACCTGGACCCAGTTCGAGCAAATTCCCACAGCCAAGACACCCACGACCACTGCCCAGATAGCCTCACCCAGCTGCCACTGTCACCTCCATGAGAAAACCTGGGCAGAGTAATCCCCCACAATGCCAGCCTCCATGGAGGGGGTCTTGCCCAACCCCCAATTTGAGCTTCCAAGAGTGGCCTGAGGAACAACCTGCCACTCCACGCAAAGAACATCCAGCACCAGCCGGAACTGTGACAATCATAGGGGAATGGGAAAAAACAGAACAGCTGTGTTATAGGCGCACAGTGTGCCTGCCCTTCCCCTGCCAGGTCAATCTGCCAGAGTAGGACAAAAAAGCAACATCTAAGGATCTCTCCTGCTTCTCACTAAGTAGGAGAGTTCCCACCAAAGGAGAACAGTTGCGTTACAAACCTATCAGCCTGCACTGAGAGGATTCAGATGAGAAGAAACCAGCAAAAGAACTCCAGCAACATGAAAAATTAAAATATTTTGACATTCTCAAGGGATCATAATGGATATACAGCAATGGACCCCAACTAAAAGGAAACTGTCAAAATGTCAGATATAGAATTCAGAATATGGATGGCAAATAAGATGAATAGAATTGAAGAGAAAGTTTAAAACCAACAAAATGAAGCCGAAAAAATTTTACAATGTCAATGAAAAAAATAAAACGTCACTAAAGAGCTAGACAACATAAGAAAGGATGTAATAGAACTTATAGAAATGAAAGAGTGGCTGGGCATGGTGGCTCACACCTGTAATCCTAGCACTCTGGGAGGCTGAGGCTGGAGGATTGTTTGAGGTCAGGAGTTCAAGACCAGCCTGAACAAGAGTGAGATCCCGTTTCTACTAAAAATAGAAAAAAAAATTAGCCAGGTGTCATGGTGTGTGCCTGTAGGCCCAGCTAACAGGAGGCTGAGGCAGGAGGATCACTTGAGCCCAGGACTTTGAGGTTACTGTGAGCTAGGCTGACACCACAGCACTCCGACCTGGGTGACAGAGTGAAACTCTGTCTAAAAAAAAAGGGTCATTTAGGAATTTCAAAATATAGCAGAAAGCTTAAACAATGGCCTAAAGTTTAGCTAAACCAAGCAGAAGAAAGAATCTCAGAGTTTGAAGGCAAAGCCCTCAAATTAACTCAGTCAAAAACACAGAAAAGAGAATAAAGAAGAATGAACGATCATTCAGAGAAATATGAGACTTTGTGAAGTGAACTAATATATGAATTATAGGTAACCCTGAGGGAGAAAAACCAAAAGCAAAAAGCATGGAAAATCTATTCAAGGTAATTATTGAGGAAAACTTCTCTGGTATCTCCAGAGATTCAGATATCCAGATAGAAGATGGTCATGGTCATTGAATACCAGGAAGACTCATAGCAAATGGGACATTTACAAAACACATAGTCATCAATTTGACCAAAGTCAAAATGAAGGAGAAAACTCTACAAGCTGCAAGATGAAAGCAACAACTAACCTACAAAGGAAAACCCATCAGGCTAACAGCAGACTTCTCAGTAGAGACCTAATAAGCCAGAGGGACTGGGGCCCCATTTTTAGTATTCTTAACCAGAACAATGGCCAGCAAAGAATTTTGTATCCTGCAAAACTAAGTTGCATAAATGATAGTGAAATAAAGACTTTTCCAGACAAGTAAACACTAAGAGAATTTGTCATTAGTAGACCTGCCCTACAGGAATGCTCAAAAGTACATTATACATGCAATAGCACAATACATACCCACTAGTGTAAAAACACCCCAAAGTTATAGCTCACAGCTCTTATAAAACAATAGCATAAGAGGGGAAACAAAACAATAAGGTATCACACAACATGATGAACAGAATAGCATCCTACATATCAATACTAACACTCAATGTGAACAGTCTGAGTGTGCCACTTAAAAGACATAGTCCAGCTGAATGGATCAAAAATACACAACTCAAGTATCTGCTGTCTCCAGAAAACACATCTAACCCACAAGGACTCACACAGACTCAGGTGAAGAAATGGAAAAAAATATTCCATGCAAATGAACACCAAAAGAGAGCAGGTGTAGCCATTCCATAGACTTTAAATCAACAGTGGCAAAAAAAAAAAAAAAAAAATACAAAGATGGTCATTATATAATGGTGAATGGAGCAATTAAACAAGAAGACATAAAAATACTAAATATATGTGTACCTGACACAGGAGCTCCCAGATTCATAAAGAAAATCCTTCTAGATCGAAGCACAGAGATAAACAATAGCATCATAATTGCTAGGGACTTCAACACCACAGTGCCAGAGCTGGACAGATTATTAAAGCAGAAAATCAATAAAGAAACACTGGAACTTAATGGGACTCTAGAACAAATGGACCTAACAGACATTTACAGAGCATTCTACCCCAAAACTACTGAATATACATTGTTCTCACCAGCACATGGGACATTCTTCAAGATTGATTATATCTTAGGCCACAAAATATGTCTCAGAAAATTCAAAAAAATATAAATCATACCATGGATCTTCTCAGACCACAGTGAAACAAAACTAGAAATCAATTCCAAGAGAAATACTTAAATCTACACAAAGTTCATGGAAATTAAACAACCTGCTGCTGAACTACCCTTGGGTTGATGATGAAATCAAGATGGAAATTAAGAAATTTTTCAAATTGAGCAACAGAAGACACCAGCTTCCATAATCTCTGGGATATAGTAAACGCAGTGTTAAGAAATAAGTTCATAGCCTCAAATGCCTACATCAAAAAGACAGAAGGATCACCAATTAACAACCTAATGATATATCTCAAGGAACTAGAAAAGGAAGAGCAAACCAAACCCAAAGCCAGCAGAAGAAAAGAAATAACAAAGCTCAGAGCAGAACTAAATGAAATGGAAACCAAAAAAATAATACAAAGGATCAATGAAACAAAAAGTTGGTCTTTTGAAAAGATAAAACAAAATCAATAGACCTCTAGCTAGATTAACCAGAAATAGAAGAGAAAGGACCCAAATAAGCTAAATCAGAAATGGAAAAGAAGATATTGAAACTGATAGCACAGAAATACAAAATATCATCTGCAAATACTATGAAAATCTCTACTCACACAAACTAGAAAACGTAGAGGAAATGGGCAAGTTCCTGGAAACTCATAAACTCCCCAGACTCAATCAGGAAGAAATAAAAATCTTGAACAGACCAATGATGAGCAGCGAGATTGAAGCAGTCATGAAAAAATCTCCCAACAGAAAAAAGCCCAGACCAGATGGATTCACAGCTGAATTCTACCAGACCTATAAAGAAGAGCTGGTACCTATCCTACAGAAGTTATTCCATAACATTGAAATATCTGTGGAAAACAATATGGAGATTCCTGAAAGAAATAAATCTAGATTTACCATTTGACCCAGCAATCCCACTACTGTGTATCTACTTAAAGGAAAAGAAGTCATTTTATCAAAAAACCACCTGCACTCAAATGTTTACTGTAGCAAATTCATAATCACAAAGATGTGGAATCAACCTAAGTGCCCATTAATTCATGAGTGGGTTAAGAAAATGTGGAGTGTGTATACACACACACACACATACACACACACACATACACAGCATGGAGTACTACTCAGCCTTAAAAAGTAAGTAAATAATGTCTTTTGGAGCAACTTGGATGAAACTGAAGACCATTATCCTAAGTGAAGTATCTCAGGAATGGAAAAACAAACACATATACTCTATAATAATTGGGAGCTAATTGATAGGCACACACAGGCACAAAGAGATGTAAAGGTCATCAGAAGTCAAAAAGGGGGGAGGTGAGGAGGAGGGGAGAGGTAAAAACCTACCTATTGGGTATAATGAACACTATTCAGGTGATGGGCACACTAAAAGCCCCGACTTAAGCATTATAAAAGGTATCCATGTAACAAAAACATTTGTACCACCTTAATATTTTGCAAAAAAAAAGTGAAACATGGAGTTACTGCATGTGAGAGAAATTCCGCTCCTATATATATTCAAAAGAAATGAAAACATACATATCTACAAAAGATTGTACACAAATGTCATAACAGAATTATTCCTAATAGGCAAGAAGTGGAAATAATTCAATTGTCTATCAACTGATGAATGGATAAACGAAATGTGGTATATCCATACAATGGAATATTATTGGGCCACAAAAGAAATGACATATTGGTATATGCTACAGCATGGTTAAACCTTGGAAACATCTTGCTAAGTGAAAGAAGCCGGACACAGAAGGCTCCATATTGTATGATTTCATCTATAAAAATGTCCAGAACAGAAAAATTCATAGAGACGGAAGGAAAGTAGCTTAGTAATTGCCAGTGGCTGGAGGTGGTGAGAATGGGGAATTACTACTAATGGGTACAGAATTTCTTTTAGGTGTGATGACAGTATTCTTGAATTAGATGGTGGTGATAGTTACATGATTTGTGAATATACTAAAAACTACTGAATTGTACACTTACAAAAAAATGAAACAAAATAGTAGTAGTGCTTTCCCGTCTGCCATTAGCCCTTTCACACATTGCAGGGTCACTGTCAGGGTCCCCCAGAACCATGAGACCCATACCCCTGAAGCCCTTCCCCTGTCTTTCAGAACCGCAGGAAGTACTTGGCATGTGTGTACGAACCCTGTCTTTTTATTTTCTGTATTTGATACCTTGACATTTTGGACCTTTGCTGACCCTGGAGGGATTGCCTCTCCCAGGGCCACCTAATTCCTAGAGATCACAACCTGGCCTGTGGATGTGCCTTTCATAGCAAACCAACCCACACAGAGCCCATAGCCCAACCTCTCCCTTTATCTGTCTCTCACTTTCTGGGCCATCATCCCCCTGCCCTAATTGCCTTAGGGCCAGGAACCAAAAAACTAGGGAGAGCTCCTGTGCCAGAGAACTGCTGAAACTACTCAAGCCAGCTAATCCTAAACCTGCTTGCCTCACCTTGCCTGCCCACTCCTCCCCTGCTGCCTTTGCCTCCTCGCCAGCTGTGTTCTCCTTAAGGCCCTGCGTGGTGCTGGGCATCCTGTTCCTAGGGATCTATGAGTAAAACAAACTTCTTCCATCCTAACAGTCATTTCCATGCCTGTGTGTCTCGCTATACTTGATTAAAACAAATCTTGGGTATCCTTAAAACAATGCACTGCTGGCAGATTGTCAAACCCTGGCTGACACATTGCCAGAAGTCACGTGGCAATCAGAGCCATCAGCGCTTCTGTGAGGGAGGTAGCAGAAAAGGCAATAATTGATATTGTCTGAATCTCCCTCCAGGCCTCCTGGATCCCACCGTTAGGGACTGATTTTTCAAAACCACTCTGTTCACACATATTTATTACACATTTCTACCCCATGATGGGTTACTAATGGAAACCCAGGTCTTAAAGTTCCCAGTGTCTCATCTGCCATATAAACTCACACATATACATAAATATATCACACAAATGTATCACAGTGTCTCATTTATATGTGTAATATATGTATACTTGTGTGCATGTGTGTGTGCCTGTATGTTTCATTTTTGTCTCATCCATCATGGAGGTCCCAGGTACTATGAACTGGGTGATTTGAGTTTGCCCTGAATTACAGCATCTAACTTGACAAAATTAAAACAATCCATCTTTCATCCTCTTCCCTCTCAAAGTCTGACTAGCTGTCTCAGAAAGCTCAGAAAGAAAATGAGATCAACCCCCCGTAAAGTATTAGAAACAATCCCATGACACAGGTGCATGTCACCTTGATGTGTAGCACACACCACACAGGGGAGCCCCATCCCCCTTTCCTTCAAACAACACAAGAGTTTTCATTTTTGTTAGACACTATTATGTAAACAAAAGACAACTGGATTTGTTGAGCAGAAAGGTTGTAAAAGTGCCCCAAGTTCTTGAATAAGTAAGTGCAAATTGCACACTCCCAAGGAGAGAGGGAATAGACAAAGAACACAATCTGGCAGAGAAGGCAAACCCACACCGGGGTGAGAGAGCCATTGCAGGCTGTGGCCTCTGTCTGGCTTCAGCTGACGACACTTGAGTAGCTCGTGCACCTTGCTCCTTTTCGCTCCCCTTGGAGAAGCATCTGGCCTGAGCAAATCCAGTGGATAGGAAGGAAACTAAACCAAAGCAGATGCAACACCAAAACTGGATAAACCTGGACTGTCCTTGACTGAGAACTTTCTCCTCCTTCAGATTTACTAAACAGACACAAATCAATGGAACCAGGAACAATAACCAAGAGTCTCACAGAATATTTGGCCTTCGGTTGATGCAGTAAGTCTTCACTTAATGTTCTGAATGGGTTCTTGGAAATTGAAACTTTAACCAAAATGATGCATAGCAGGGTGGTGTCCTGCAATAATGTTGTTATGTGTTGTTATAATTTTGATGAGAGAAAAAAAATATTGGCTTTGTCATACGTCGTTTTGCTTAAAGTCACAGTTTCTAAGAACCTATCTGTGATGTTAAGCCCGGACTTACTTTATCTATGTTTGGAGTATAAGATTCTTATCTGTAAAATAAGGGTAATGATAGTAACTATTTCATGGAAATTTTGTGACTATTAACAAGATAGTGCATCTAAAACCTTGACGTGTACGGAAGGAAGAAAAGACAACGTTCCAAGCTCATAGGACCTTCTTTGGAAATTGAGATTCTATTTCATTTATGCTTCTCTGGAAAAAAAAAGATAAAGGAAGAAGAAGGTACAATCTATTTTAAAGGATTAGTCTAGTCACCTCACTTTCCTCCTAAATAACATTTCGCCTTCTGGTTTTATTTTGGATCCACTGTTAATGTACATTAGTTTCCAATTTCCCTTCAGCCACTCTCCAGAAGTGCAATATTGGTTCTTTGTCTTAGGGATATTTCATTTCCTCAATCATGTTAAATCAAACAAAACTCCCACACCAGCAAACAGAAAGGAGCAGCTCTGGGCCTCTGAACTAATTTGCACTGGCAAAACTGATCGGGCCTTCCTCCAGTGTCTTAATTAGGAGCCTTAATCCCTTTGATTTAAAACCAGAAGAAACACAGGACACGCTAGGAAATTCTGAGCATATTTATTCAATACAGACAAATAGGGTTTAGAAAGTTCACTTAATATACAGTGTCAACAGAAATATATGTCCCTTTCTTCCTAATAATTCTTCCAGGATAAAGTATGGCTCAAATTCAGATTGGAATCATCAGTTTTCATGTTCTCTTTCATTTAAAGAGACAGTTATTTCCAACCCACTCTATGTTCCCAGAGATTTTTGACTGGTTCGCTTTAATTTCTCCTGTGCCATAAGGAGAGAGTGGCTCGGAAATATATGCAATATCGTTCACATTGAATTTTTTAAAATGTGATGAATGGGCTTTGGTGGATGGAGGTTGAATGCAAGAAAATGAAAACAGAATAACAATGATTATGAACTATCTCTGCAGACTTAGAATAAGTCTTCAGTACAGATGCTAAAATGCCTTGGGATTTGGTATCTTGAGCCCTGTCTAAGGTGGTTCAGTACTTTAGGGAACAAAAGGACGATGTCAAGGTGCACTGAAATGGCACTTCCAAGGGCTTGGTCCTATGTATGTGCAGTATGTATGTAGTAGAGCGGGGGAGGGGGGCTCAGATTGGCATCAGTGGTATCACCTGTGGACTGGACCACGTGCATGTGGGCATTTATTAAAAATTAGGTGGGCTACGAATGACTGAGAACCCCAGATACTTTCAAAAGGATTGCGTGAGAAAGATTCCATGGCTGTGTGGATCCAGTGCCTGGCTCAGTCTGTCAGGCCATTTTCTCCTACGGAAACACGGCCAGATCCTCAGAAACCTCAGCCTCTTAAAAAGAGCACCCATAATTTTGGATAATTCTGAGCACTGGACCCAATGGACAGTCATTCATGACATCATTCCTATGATGCTCTGGAAGAGCCTCAACTTTGGTCTAGTGCAGTCTCTAACCATATGTAATAATCAATGCGATTGGTGCAAGCTACCTGGGCTCAAGTTCAAATCCGAACCAGCGATGTCATGTCCTTTCATGTCAAAAAGCAGTCTTTTCAAATCTAATTGTTCCTGAGTGGGAGTGTAACCAAACTTAGTCTGTGTTAACGAGTCTTATAAGAATTAGTTCGGTCACTTTCAAGAACATTCAGAGTAAACCTAACTAGACAAAACATAAAAAATAAAATAAAAACAAAAAGTAACCACAAGTATTTAAAACGTTCTCTTTAATGTGTGAAATAACAAACTGACATGATTTTTTTTGCATTTAGAAGCCACCATCATATCTTTTATTTTGTCTTACTATTCTTACAGTACCCCTATGAAGTTGACAGGCCATATTTCTAATTTACAGAAAAATAAAACAAAACTGACCAAGAAAGAAAACTAAATAACGTGTCTAGGGAAAAACAGAAGCAGGATTGGAGTTTGGTCTTTCTCCTATCAGACTCTAGAAGGATTTGGAAGGAACACATTGGCTGCTTATGTGTAACTGAGAACTTCTAAAAGATTGACAGGTGATGTTGAAAAAAGTTAATCCTCTGAAATATCTTAAACATCCACCCCTGCAGTTTTGTTGACAACATTAAGTTGCACCATCCATTAGGATAAGATCTGCTTGAGAAAAAACAAACTTCAGTAATTCACGTCCCATCCAAATTATCAGTAATGTTGAAATTTAGTGAAATCTGGGCTAATAAGATTTGATTGTTTACCGCTCCTTGGCATGTAACCATTATACACAATCTAAAGCCTGATACTACACAAGTATCCAATAAAGTGGGCATTTTTGTGGCTCCCAAAAGTGCTGCTCGGCTCTGCATCAAGTGGTAAAAGCAGGAAAATGAAGAGCTTCATGTAACTGTGGTTATCATCTCCCCGGGAGAAATGGGAAGGGCAGAAAGGATTTAGATGCTGACAAGTCCCTTCCCCAGTTTCCCCAAAGATACCATTGATTAGTCTGCTACAGACCCCAATCATGGGAAGAGACAAGCCACATAAGCATATGAAACAATTACAGATCAGCACACCCTGCCGGCTGTCAGCAGAGAAAACTGCAAGCACCGCTGAATAATTATGGTTTGAGCTATTGATTGGGACTGTGGAAGAGTTTCATCCAAATGCTTCTAATTTGCCAAACAGAGGGAAGTGTGCTGCAGAGAAGTTGCTTCCAATAACAGCATTTCTCCCTCTGCTAATTAAGGAGAGAGCTTAACAAGGTGGTGGGGATTGTTTTTAAATCTTGTCATGTAAAATCAATGGCCATTTGAAAGGTGGCGAATGGGAGATGAAGGGCTTGTCTTAAATGGTTTAAAACAAGTGGTCTGGGATGGGTGTGGGTCTTGTGGGAGATGTTAGCCTGGTCAAGAATCTAAGACTCTCACTGGCCAAAGGGCTCGTGCCATGCTCGTCTGAGAGATGATAGACCTAACTAAGGCTGAAATAACAGCTGGAGAAGGACCCAGGCCGAGATAACAGTGGGAGGCCAAGCAGAGCCAAGGCGTCCTGCTCGGGTCCATGCACATTTGCTGCCCTACTGTGACCTCAGTATATCTCTTAGCTCCTTCAACCGTCATGCCCTGTCCTTGATGAAGAACAACATGGTTACCTGATTGGAATGGGTGAGTGATTTTTAAAAACATTATTAATTGAAATTCATAGTTGATTTAGATTTCCTTAGCTTTTACCTAATGTCCTTTTACTGTGCCAGGATTCATCCAGGACACCACAGCACGCTTAGTCATTATGTGTCTCCTTAGGCTCCTCTTGGCTGTGACAGTTTCTTAGACTTTCATTGTTTTTGAGATGACCTTGATAGTTTTGAGGAGTACTAGGCAGGTGTATTGTAGGAGGCCATTGGAATTTTTTTGATGTTTTTCTCATGATTATGCTAATAAAAAGCACAGGATAAAGTTGGTATAACCAAGGTGAGGAGGCAAAATTAACCATGTGTAACAAATGTGTACAATAAGTCCCCCTTCGCCAAACATACCCCCCCAACACACACTTTGTGTCTTCCAAAGTGCCTAGTGTTAGTCTCAAACGTAGTGGTAATCCAATATTTGGATGCATGAACAGAAGGATGGTTGGATAAGTTTTTCTCTACTGCCACCATCCCTACTATTCTCATGTAACTCTATGTTAATATCACTTTAAGTCTTTCAAAGGACATTAATCAACTTTTTAATCACAATATAATAAAATTCATGCTGACAATATGTTTCTACACTCTTGTTTTAAGCACTTCTCATAAAACTCTACAGGCTTAAATTGGCCATAATTGTTGGAAGACCCCAGTACCATTGGGATTTTAAGATTTGCACAAACTTTCCACAGAAATTACAGTATAGTAAGCTCCTAAGACATCTCCAACTATTTCCACCCACCAAGAATAGCTCTTGATCTTCAAAACCTTTCGGATATTCTGTAAAATAAAGTATCTATCATAAAAAGAATAAAAAATTAAATAGAACTGGAGTTGCTTACCCCAGAGCAGAAAAGCCTATGGATGACCTAATTATAATCTTCTAGAATTATGGAAGATTGAAAAGAGTCACACAGACTTGGGTTCTAGTCCTGGCTCGGCCACAAATGAGCTGTGTGACCATGGAGAAGTTACTTGCCCTCTCTGTGCTTCAGTTTCCCATCTGGAAAAGAGTGGAGCAAGGCTTCCGTGGCAGGGCTGTGGCAGGTTTGCAGGGAGTGATGTGTGTCATGCGCCTAGCACAGTTCCTGGCTCAGACTGGGTTATTCAATAAAATGTAGTTTCCACCTCACTTGCTACATGATCTTACCTGTGATAAAAACAAAACCACTTAATATTTTTACAAGCCTTTATAGTTTAGAAAGTGTTTTTCTCATAATTTAGGGTGACAAACCACTGTCCTAGCCCTTTGAAGCCCAAATACAAGAAAATGGATGTTAACTTAAGCAACAGTGATTTGGGTCAGGCAAAGGACATTTTTGGCTGTGGAGCTAATAAAACACAGAGCAAGTTACCTGGGCGCTGTGGACTCCGTCCTCGGGGAGGTGTCAAAAGGGAGTGGGTGGCTCAGGGCACACAGCCTTGTCCTCAACACCACCTAACAGTGCACAAATTCCTGGCTGACAGGAATAATATTGTGAAATTCTGGGATGCATGGAAGGTGAATGGTTTACTCTTCATCCTCTGGACACTCTAAACCCACATCCTGCCTTTGGGAATCTTCCCAGGTTCTGCCTCCTGAACCCACAGTTTCCTGGAGCTAAATTTGCGTGGTAAAGAAATCTTAGTGTGTAACTCAGTGTGTAAGAAATATCTTGCTTTTGTATTCTCTAAAAACTAAATTTGAATCCAACTCTGATCCTTTCAACTTGTGAGAAATTCAAGTTCAGTCACTTACAGGCTGCTCGCCAGGGTCGTGCCAAGATCCTGGGATCTCACTTGATGTCAAAGCTTTGGGAAGGCTCTTTGGTCCTGCTGAGACCTCCAGGCTGTGCCAGGGTCCCTGGGCGGATCATAATCACAGCATTAACCACCCATACTGTAGTTGCCTGTTTAGGCACCTGTCTCCTCTTCTAAAGAGTCAGCAGCTTGAGGGCAGGAGCTGTGCCATTTATCATAGTATCCTAGGGAGGTGTGTCAGCTATTACAAAGCAGGGGTGTAGTGAATAAATAACTCTTTTCCTTATAGTGCTGTCTTAGTCTGTTGTGTGCTGCTATAACAAAATACCACAGTCTGGGTAATTGATAAAAAGAAACTTAATGACTCACATTTCTAGAGGCTGGGAAGCACAATGTCAAGGTGCCGGCAGGTTTGACGATTCTGATTCCAAGATGGTGCCTTGGACACTGATTCCTGGAGGGGAGGAGCGTTTTGTCTTCACACACCAGCAGGCAGAAAGGTAAAGAGGCAAAAGGAGACTGCACCCGTCCTTTTTAATGGGATTAATCCCACCTGTGAAGGCAGAGCCCTCATGGCCTAATTGCCTCTCAAAGGCCCTACCTCTTGTTACAAAGAAAATTAAACTTCAACATGAGTTTTGGAGGGGACAAACATTTCAACCATAGCAAACATGCATATTAGATGATTTTTTTCACCTTATGATTGTGAGCCCACTGAAGGAAAGAACTGTACTTTTACCCCTATTTCCTTAATGCCTGTAGGTCTTAGTAAATGCTCCTTGAGTAAATGATTGAATAGTGCTTTTGATTGTGCACTGCATTGCAGCAATTTGTTGGTCTGCTATCCTGTGCATTCCCCTTAGCAGGGTTCTGTCTTGGTCCTTGTGACAGAGACTATGAATTGTTCCCACACCTGTTTTCTCCTTCATAGAGCCCCTGAGATTTAGCTGGGCACATGGCTGCCCCTAATAGAGACAGTGTTTTCCAGGCTTTCTTGAAAGGTCACATGATTAGCTCTGGCCAAAGAGATACCAGCATCAGTGATGGACACAGCTCATGGGAAGGGGCTCTGCACTTTCCACTCCTTCCTCCCACTGGCTAGAGAGCACACATGGTGGGAAATTCTCCTTGACTCTGAGGGTGAGGGGAACACCCTAGCAATAGTGGAACAACAAGAGAGAAGAAGGCTGGGTTCCCAAAATTTGGGTCCTCCACTTTGGCCCCAGACTGTTGGGTGCAGGAGAAATAACTTCTATCATGTTTAAACCACTGTACTTGGTGTCTCTGTGAGAGTAGCCAAATCTCTGTGCCAAACAATACTCTCATCTCAGTACCCTTGGGGCCCTCAGCCCAGTGCTGGCCAGGAGCAGGCTACCGTCGTACAGGCCCCTTCCTGAACTGTCCATCTCCGTGTTTTCATCCCACCATGTGGAGCTCCCGGGGGAGGTCACGCAGGAGCTAGGAGGCTGCCCTCCTTTGCAGCTCCAGTCTGAGTCAGCAGCAGTCTTCAGTTTAATGGGATGACACTAATGATCGTGCCTCCCTGGGATGAGCGGGTCTGCCCTCACTGGAGACCTATGGAAGGTCCTGGCATTTTTATCATCGCTGATCTTGGAGGTCAAGGGGAAGGCAGGAGTCTCAGAAA
>CAUYPO010136637.1:0-11359 GCA_963574435.1 Cheirogaleus major | reverse complement strand
TGTACTGCCTACTTTATTTGAAGTCCTTAGTTTTTCCTTTTAAATTGCCCAAAATTTCAGGATTGGTGGATAATTTCAGAGGGATTAAGTTGAGTGATTAAAGTGATTAGTGGAAAGTCTCAAAGGCTCTTTTTTTTTTTTGAGACAGAGTCTCACTCTGTTGCCCGGGCTAGAGTGCCGTGGTGTCAGCCTAGCTCACAGCAACCTCAAACTCCTGGGCTCAAACAATCCTTCTGCCTCAGCCTCCTGAGTAGCTGGGACTGCAGGCATGCGCCACCATGCCTGGCTCATTTTTTATATATATATTTTTAGTTGTCCAGCTAATTTCTTTCTATGTTTTTAGTAGAGACAGATAATCTCTGTATCCTAAGGTCAACTGGCTTGGGACTTTAATTACATCTGCAAAGTCCGTTTTAATTATGGGCATAACACTACAGGGTAAAAGTCATGTGGGTCAAAATTCTATCTTCCGCATCCGTAAAGTGAGAAAGCAGCAGACTCAAGCCTCTACTTGAGGTCTAACTAACTTCAAAATCTGTATTCACTCGTTATACCATAAAGACTCTATTCATGGGTTAAAATACGAAAAACACATTAGAAAATGGTTTAGCATTCTGAATAGTATATGAGTAATTGCTGATACTATGAAACTATCCATGTTCCCTTCCTGAAATAAATGACTTGAGAAAATAATCTGGAATAGATAAGTTGAAATATGAATTCAAAAGGGCAAATGCTTTGTGATATTGAACAAATTACTGAAACTTTCTATGCTTTAGAATGAGCATCTGAAATAGGGGGATGGTAACAGCAGTACTCACTTTGTAGGGCTGTTGTCATCACAATGTGGAAAGCACGTGATACGATTCTCAGTCTACAGTAAATGGCTGATATCTACTAGTTATTATACACACATAACAATGCCCTTTACTTTATCACATTTACCATGCCTTATCTGACTGTTTTCGTTTAATTGTCTGTCTTCCTTTCTTTTCTGTAAGTCTCCTAAGAGCAGGGAACACATGTCTTTTTCATTGTATTATTTCCAGCCTTTGGTACTGGGCTTGGCATTCATGAAAATACTCAGTAAATATTTGCTGAATACATGAATGAATAATTTTGGATGAAATCTCTCCATTATGTTTTTAACATGGCGTGAGTCAAACTAAACACATCTGAGAGCTGGATCTGACCTGTGAGTATCTAATTTGTGATTTCTGCCAAAGAGTATGGCCATGATAATTTAGCATGGAAGTTTTTCAGACATGTGTTATCAATCTTCTACAGAACTCTAGAAGACTCAATAAACATCCTTAGCATGTCTAATTTTGAGCAATATAGATGTTGGCGAAAATTTGGCATTTCAATAGTTGAGATGATTTAAGATATCTTCTCTCCCAAACTGAAAGAATGTCAAAGTTGTTTTATTCTATCTCCCTTTGAATTAAAAAAATTTAGCCTTGCTTTAAAAAATGGTAATGTGTCTTGATAGCTCCCTAGTTATGGCTTATAGCACTTTGCTCTTTCTCAGGGTCTTTCAGCCGTTATTTGCTCCTAACACTAAGCTGCCACTCTTGGAGGAGGACCACCGAAGCTATATGATGGGAATTACCTCAAATTAGTCCTCAGTGTCCATCCTCTGTGCTCCCTGCTGGTTCCTGAAACACAATCTCTTCACCCAATATTCCATGTCATGGTATCTGGTAGTTTGATACTATAGGAAAAGAAAAAAAAAATGACTTAACGTCAGTCAATGTACTATTTAAAACATTCCTTGGGATAAAAATCAGTATAGAAATGGTGAAACACATTTTCCAAGGCTTCATGAGGACAAAGGCCAGAGCTCACTATAAAAAATGTTAATTATAAAAAAATTTACATAATTAAACACTACAGTTTCAATAAGCCTAACACGTTCCTGGTGTAATTATGTGCACAACTATTTCAAAGCAATTTCAGTGGCTGTCTAGACTGGTAGGATATCTCAAGCTGGAATTTAATTAAAGATTTTTAAAAAACCTCTGAAAGAGCAAAAATACTAAATGGCTTTGGTTCTTGTTTGTGAAGATGTGGTTTGGAGGAGAAGAAGCGTATGAAGAGGAAAAGAGGGAATGCTAGTTTCAGAAACCAGATACTGGGTGAAAGAGAGGAATGAAGAACGTGGCTAGAAGCTGTTATATCTGTGAAACCACTTTCAGTGATTGTTCTGTAACTCAGACTGGGCACCGAGTCCGTATTAGATTTCCGTTTGGTGGAAGTAACATAGATGTTTTGAAAAATGGCTTTTCCCTCTTTTATTCATTGTCTTATGATTTCAGAATTGCCTTTTTTGCTGTCCTTCCAAGAAGGAGATTTCTGTAATTATGTCCTTTCTCCAGGTTTTAGTTTCTTAGTGTGTTTTCAAATAAAAAAATTTCACATTTTAGAATATGGTTTAATGATAGATCTGGTAAGAAAACAATTCTAGCTTTAACCTGGAGTCTGGAAGAATTCAGAATGTTAGGTTTGCAAGTCAAATGGAATGGAATAAGGCAAGGCCCTGCATGGTAGCCTGTCCCTAAGACGGTACCATGAATTCCTTCTCTCCCTGCACGGACAAGCCATTGCTACATGGAAAGGCACAGCTGAGCCTCTACTCCCTTGAATCTTGGCTGCTCAGTGACTGCTTTGACCACTTGAGTGTGAAACCAAACGGGGTTTGTAGTAGAATCTAGCTTTAAAGGTATTAGAAAATATTTTGCCCTAATCAGCAAAATTCTTACTAATTAATCTGATTCTATTAGACCAGGATAAATAGATACTGACTGCTAAAGCTCTGGGTTGTGACAGGAGATGGTGTAGATCCCTTTCTGGTTTTGGTACGTATTTATGATAGACGTGCCTCCAACTGCTATCACCACATCGTCCATCCTGCTTCCACTTTGGAAAGTGAATTTGCACCATACGCTGCACAGGACGGGACTATGCACCATGGCAACTTGGGGGATTATGATGGAAGGGAAAGTCCATCACATCTGAGACTGGGTCATAAGAAACCTTTTCGTGTCTGTCTGAATCTTCTGGAAACCTGATGTAACTTCCACTTCCCAGACATCAATCTGGGGAAACAAGGTTGAGGGACCCTAATGTGTCTTTTTGACTCTCTCTCCCATGGCTGTTACAACGCCCCCAGCCGCCTACCGCTTTATCCATTTCTTTCAGTTTTGAGACGTGCTCAGGAACTGGTCCTTTTTGCTATCATGCGGACTCCATCATTTTTTTCTCTGAACTTCCCTGGCTGCCTGGGCTCCTGCAGCCCAAGTGACCAGTGCTACACCCCAGCCTCAGGCTGCCCTTCTGCAAACTCCAGGCCGGGGAGAAAGGCCCTGGGCCTTCCTGTGCTGCACCCGGGCCCTAGTTACCAAAATGCTGCGGGGTCTTCCTTTGTGTCGGTTTTGTTTGGAGAGTCACAACTACAAGATTTATTCTTTTAAAACCATTAACTGGTAATTTAGGCATGGTGCCCACTGCTGCCATCAAACTGAAATTTTGTAAGAGGACTTTTGAGGTCCCCAAAGACAAGCTCATCACACAAAGAAAAACCCAGTTCCACATGTCCCAGGGGGAAGATGCATAAATGAAGACCCCGAAAGCTCAGCGTCTGCTGCTCTAGGACCCTCTTCCCACAGGGTGACTCTGGGGTGGGTGTGGAGCTGTGTGCTCTCTGGGGTGACCATTGAGCTGGTCCTTTTGCCTCTCTCTGGGAGCAGGAGGATTTGGGTGACCCATGGTTGGGGCTGTCGGAGGTTGAAGGACAAAGATATTCTTAGTTCGGTTCCAGCAGTTCTCAGTCTCGCCTGCACGTTGGACTTTACTAACAACGCTCGCATCTTAACACCCAGTGATTCTTACGTGATTTGTCTCAGATGCACCTGGAGCATTGAGACTTTTAAAAGCTTCTGTGCAGTCATAAAATAGAGTCTCTTGGGCACTTTTAAATGTCTCCCTCATAGGCCTGAGGTCTTTACTCTCTGAGGTTTGTGAGTTTCAGGTACACCAAGGTCTTCAAAGAACAAACTTGAACTGAATCATGGAAATATGGGATGGTTAGAAACCAGGACTCAGGAGGTTCATTTTAGACCATGCATATAGAGAAGATAAGGTTGCAAAGGTACAAATAATGCAAGTCTTTCATACTCTTTTTCTCACAGGTATGGATAGTTATGGTTATGGCAGAGAATGGAATTGCAAACAACCTTGAGAATATATTGTAATACTGGGCTAGGGTGGACGATCTTATCTATAGAATCTCTGTGACATTCTTCGTTCATTAGTCCAGACACATGGTGAGTCCCAGTCTTCTCCCGAGGTATTCCAGACATTGGGAGGACAATAAATCTCCTGAGATTCTGTGAGGCTAGTTGATTCCTGTTGCTTTTATGACAGATGTCCTTCTCCTCCCGCCAAGGCCAGGGTGACGACATGAAAGAAGGAACATGGCACTAATGATACGGTTTCACTTAAATTTTGTGTTTTAGGTCCTCTTGGAAGATGTATCCACTGTCAATACTGACCCAGACATTTACAACTGTTAATCAAAGGGTTTTAAGAAAATTATTTCTTAAAGTATTGGGAAAAGC
Source organism: Cheirogaleus major (assembly GCA_963574435.1). Classification (NCBI taxonomy): domain Eukaryota; kingdom Metazoa; phylum Chordata; class Mammalia; order Primates; family Cheirogaleidae; genus Cheirogaleus; species Cheirogaleus major. Next base: position 6,740 of record CAUYPO010136637.1, on the reverse strand, counting down.
ATGCTATTTTAAGCCCTCTTGGTGAGTTGTAGCTTGCCTGGCTATTGAGAAAGCGTGAGTAAGATGAACTCACAAAAACAATACATTACAGTGTCAAAAAAAAAAAAAAAAAAAAAGAGAAGTAAAGAGGAAGATACAAACAGTATAAATATGGCATGAAACTTTTGAGTAGAATTATAAATCTAATTTATTTATCCATAATGACAAAAGAATTGTCAGTAGTGAAAATGGCAATAAATTACCCTAGATGATGAAAAACAAGGGTGGGTAGGAAACAAAGGAGCTGAGGCCAATGAACAATCTACAGAGCAGTTAGGAACCAAATAACAACTTCTGAGTAATTTATTTTCAAGCTACATTGGTTGCAAAATCAATGCAACACTGGGGCACTGTGAAAAGCTGCAATTACTTTGGAATTAAGAAATTTGGGCGTCATGAGTAGGAGTGGTATTTACTTGAGTCTGAACTCTTGAAAGACATAGTCTGATTTGGAGGTGGGTGGCTTTGTGTATAGCATATGTAACATATTTAAACTCTACATGACATGGATATAATACAATTGTTATGTTGGCTATTTAGTATTCCAATGCTTCCTTACTGATCATATTCTATCTTGACTCTTGTTGCTACCTTTACCTTCTAACCTAAAAATTTTATACCCCTAGGAAGAATAAGAACCCTGAGTGTTAGGTTTAATGAGAGGATGTGCCAAGTGCTATTATCAAAGCAAGTTATGATTTTATTAAGTTGCCTTAAACATTGACGACTGTTGGCCTTGAGCACTTTCAACCTTCCTGTCTCCTTGAAGTCAGGAATAATGTCGGAATTTTAATATTATTATCTACAGCAGAAGACTTGAATTTCTGGGACAGTAGTTAGGGAGGAGGGCGTGTTTCTGGTTGAAGACTGCTTCTCCTGGGTGCTGTCTCAAATGCAATGCTTCGTGGTATATTTAAAGTGCCAACTGTTGTAGCCTTTGAGATCTAACAAAGAGCCCATTTTATTAGCCTTGGCACATTTCTTTGCTAAGTTAAGAAATGTGCAACATGTTGGCGTGTGCTCAGAATTTGAAGGAAATCTATCAGGCTGGCCTCGTCCTCATGTAACACAAATCCAGTAGCTTGTTCTTTCAAAGTCCTGCTGGCAATCTCTGAAAAAAACCTTATCTGATTAGCAGTCGTGCTAATCAGTCTACAATTTACTGTGCTGTCTAGAACAGAAATTCAAATGGAATCAGCTGACATAGCCACCTTTTTTTGAGAGTCAGAGAGGTGATGAGTGCTTATCAAATGCTTATATAAATGATAATTTAACATGGTGAAGGGCCTTAGGGCAGAAATGCATGGGCTGGTGATATTTCAACATTAAAACGCTTAGATTAGAATCCTGGCTATAAATATGCTATTATTTTGCTGTCTGTTTCAGAAATTTTATGTAGTTTCCTTTAAATGTTTAGTCTAAGTTCCACTGACCTGATATATAATAAACTATATGTGTGCATATACACACATATACATACATATATGATATCTACACACATACATATACATAAAAGGCTATATTATATGTAAAAGGGTATTTATATATAAAGATACTTTTTGTATATCCTTTTGTATATCTATATTCTTCTCTCTGTGTGTCTGTCTCTCTCTATATTTTATATATTCTTTCTTTAGAGTGAAAACAGTCTTGATGGGGCTGGAGGATTGGAAATGTAGATACTTGTCAGCCAGCTCTCAAGATCGGGAATAAGCTCTTCTCATGGCCAGGAAACACATGGAAAGAGAGAGAGATAGATGACTCTTAAAAACATCGTCCACTCAGCAGTCACACTGGAAAGAAATATTGTTCATTGTAAAGGCAATTGAAATAGAAGAAAAAACATTGGGCAGTGGTGGCTGCTGAATCAATTTGCTGACATTTCTCAGCGTCTCTCTGCGAACTGGACTCTCGTTGGCACTGAAGAGTATGTGGGTGAATGTAGACACAGAAGAATGTCAGCCGGGCTGTTTCTGCAAAAATAAAGCTTTGTAGCTGCTCTCAGTCCTGAGAAAGTAGTTTAAAAGGATGACAAAATCACACCCTGGTATTTCTTTTTTTTTCTTTTCTTTTCTTTTTTTTTTTTTTAAAGCCTTCTCTTTAGAGCAAGTTTAGGGTTGCTGAGACCTGTATTTACTGCTAACTTTTACCTGTGACGTTGACCTCTGTCGTTAGTGTCTCTCCCCTTGGCCATCTCACAGCAATTTCATGGCGTTCAGCCTTGAAAGGGTCCTCAGTCCTGCTCCGTGACCACTCTGGTCTCCATCCCTGGTCCATCCTGGGATGCTTAGGGGACAAGCAGGGAGAGGAGGGGTGCAGGATGCTTTCACCTCTCGCTCTGACCACGGTTCTGGTCCGGCCTCTGAAGGTTTCATATCCTCTTAGTCCTGGTTGTTTGTATAATGTTTCTCCTTTTGCATTGAAAATCTTCACCTAACAGTGAGGTAAGAAATTTTCCAACCCACCTTGGACATTCTCTTCTCCTGGAAGTCGGATTTAGTCCTCCGAGGCTGGGATAGACTCCTCTGCCCCTGTTCCTGTTACTCGTTGTGTCTGTCCCATCACGGCATTTATCATCAGGGACTGATGTTGTTTATCAGCTTGTCCATCCGATCCACTGTGTTGTAAATATCTCAAGAGCGGGGCTCACCTCCTTTGCTATTGTATTCCCAGGGCCCAGCCTCAGTGTGCCTGGCATATAACGGGTGGTGAGTCGGTGTTGCGGAATGTGAGTGAACCACCTCCTGACTGGTTATCCACAGGTTATCTGCTCCCTCCAGAGCAGCAGACATTTGACGCCTCTCATAATATATACCTACCATTCTAGCCACCACCATCTCCCCAGGCCCATATTTCATACTGTCACGAAAGTAAACTCCTAAAATTTATAAATACTCACTTATCTTCTTAAACATTTCCTTAGGGCTCCTGATTACCTTCGTAGTAAGTCTGAACCCTTTAACATGTGAAATGTAACTCTTTTCCTTATGGCCCCAATCTGTCAAACCCATGTCGTAGCATCTCTCCTTCTAAACTCAGGGATGCCGGAATGTTTGCCGTTCCCCAGACATGATCTCTACTATTATGCGTATGCGCCTCTAGAGAATATTTATTACTCCTTTGGGCCACATGGCTTTCTTATGTTTAAGGCATTTCCTGGTTTATGAGTCCTTGTGGGAGGGAGGACCTACCAGCGGTTATAGATACTCACTTTCCCAGCCACCAGCTCTGCCAGTCAGATGCACCTGACTTGAGAATCAGAGGCCGAGAACGTGGGACTACATGAAGCCCACTGTGGTGGAAGCAGGATTGCGACTCTGGGAGGCAGGGGCGGTGTAGTGTTCTGCCTCCTTTGCGAGAAACTTCAGAAGCTCAAGTTGCATGCGTATCCAGTCCTGGCAGCAGCGATCTCCAGTTCTGTAGTGTGATTTTAGGAATTTTTCCCCTGGCAGCATGGCTTGAGGTTGTTTCTCAAGCCCTTCTAGAAATTCTGTGAAAAAACCCCCATTATTCTTTCAGCATAATCCACCAGAATTGCGTTCTATGTTTGCCACAAAACCTCTGGTGAGAGGGTGCCCCTACGCTACTTCCCCGTCTTCTCAGCCCTGAGCCTTCTCCTCATACTTCAGTACCATTCTTCAATGTCACCTTCTCTTAGAAGTCTCCTTTTGGGGTAGCACTATCCATTTTTAACTGTTTCATAGCACCCACAAAATGCTTTCCAACCTGGATTTGAATACTGAGTATGTCAATTATCACCTATATGTTTGTTTGTACTAATTAAAGGATTCACTTTGAAGGACTTAACATTATAGATCTCAGAGAAGCTTGAATGATGCTCCATTCCAAACTCCCCATCGAAAGCAAGAGAGGAGAAGGCCCACCCTTGGGGAATTCACTATATGACCTTAGAAGTCACTTAAATTTTCTGAGCCTCAAGTTCTTTATCTATAAAATAGAGACTCTTTTGTGGTTTAAGGTCTCTGTCGCTCAGGATAACTTACATGGAAATAGAGAAGATGGGGGTCTTGATGACCATGTACCCCACAGGAGAGGAACAGCAGCACAACCAGGCTTCAGGATTATTCTGAGTTTGGGAACCATAGGACCAAGGACTTAGGGCTGTCTAGGAAAAGACGGGTTATGTGTTCCCTTCAGAACAGCAGAGACATTCGATCATTGTTCTAGAGCTCCACCATCTTGGTAGCAGCCACTGTGTGTTGGTTTCTTCTGCTCCTACTCTACCTGTGGACCAACTGTCTCTCAGTGTCTTGAGTTCAAATCCCCAAGGAAGATCTGATCCCATTAGCCAGAACTGACCAACCTATGCCCATGTGCCTTTTAGACAGGTTTGTAAGAGTATCTGCCATTGGATGAGACCTCCACCCATGGTCTAATGTAGATGGGAACAGAATGGCAGGGTCATGTGATACAGCACAAAGTCACTTTTGTGCAAGAAACTGCTTCCTGCACTGAGAGCAGGAGGGGGTATGGATATCTGTCTGGAATGTAACCAGCTCCGACGCTTATGGGAGATGATAACCCTACCTCACAGAGTGACAGTAATGACTGAAAGAGGATGCTAAGTGCCCAGCATGGTGGAGGCTTAGTAAAGTAACGGGCTTTCCCTGCCTTACTCTCTTTTGACTGGAGCCTATGGCCAAATGGTAGCCTTTTAAGATTTTAAATTTCTCACAAAATTGTTTTTTTGCCTTTTTAACTTTTATATCTCAAGATTGATGCCAATGCATCACATTCAGAACAAAAAGCAAAAGAACATATTTTATCCTTAGGTAATGATGATGATGATGATGATGAAGATGATGGCAATAATGTTGGTGATGATGATGTTTAGGACGTTGTTGTTGATGATGGTGATGGCTAGCAATATTGAATGCTGTCCATGGGCCAGGCTCTGTACTAAGTGGTTTGTATGAATTATCTTATTTCATCCTCACCTTGATACTGTGAATCAGGTTCTGTTTTTATCCCTACTGTATTTGGAGGGCTCTGAGACTCTCAGCGAGGTTGGTAACTTTCTCAAGGTCACATGACTTGGGGATCTGGGCTTTGACCTCCACTGCAGAGCTGAACTCTTAAACAGCTAGTAGGTAGGTTGAATTTTTAGCTATTTTGGTGACTGTGTTGCTGTTAGAGAATCATTGCATTGCTTGTTAACTTACAATACCATACATCACCGAAGCGGCAGGCCTGTGAGGGGTACACATGAAACTAACACTTAAAAATACTGGCCAATCAGTTTAAATGTTTAAAAAGAATTTAACTGTCAAATCAATATTTAGCTGAAATGAGAGTACTTTTGATAAGTGTGCTTTTGTATATAGATATGTATATACATTTTATATATAAAATAGACTGATAAAGCTGTATTTTAAGAAACCAATTATAAAATAAAATCTGTGAGCTGTGCTTCTCTCATAGTGGTTATAGAAGCTGCTGTTCTGAATTTACTGCTAATTTGGATTAATTTCTATCCCACCAACTGCACATGAAAGAATGTTCTCTATATTTTCTTTTAAAAAATGTGATGTACAACCATTGCATGCAGCACCTTCTACACCTTATTTGTAAATGATCTTAAATGTGGAGTAGTTTTAAATAAATATTCCATTTTCATTATTTGATTCTGTCATCAGTGGCATAAACACACTTTGTTTATTTCAATGTCTGGAGCTTCTGCTCAAAGGACATATGTGAGCAATTACATTAACTTAACATCTTGACTCACCTTTTTTTTTTTTTTTAAAGAAAAACAAGCATAATTTGCTTTTCCTCTCTTTTCTTTATCTACTGCCAATATGTAAATGTTTATTATTTTAAATAAAATGACAAACATGTCAAAGGCTCTTCTTTACTAGAAGGTCAAAGATTGTGACATTTGTGTTTTTTTGAGGATATTTGAAATAAATGCTTTTTATCTTCTTTTTAAAATTTTAGCATATTATGGGGGTACAAATGTTTAGGTTACATATATTGCCTTTGCTCCACCCAAGTCAGAGCTTCAAGCGTGTCCATCCCCCAGATGGTGCGCAACGCACCCATTAGGTGTGAATATATCCGTCCTCCCTCCCTGTTCCCAGCTGCCCGACACCTGATGAATGTTACTACTATATGTGAACTTAAATGTTGATCAATTAATACCAATTTGATGGTGAGTACATGTGGTGTTTGTTTTTCGATTCTTGGGATATTTCACTTAATAGAATGGGCTCCAGCTCTATCCAGGATAATACAAGAGGTGTTAGATCTCCATTGTTTTTTGTGGTTGAGTAGAACTCCATGGTATACATATACTACATTTTATTAATTCACTCATGTATTGATGGGTATTTGGGTTGTTTCCACATCTTAGCAATTGTGAATTATGCTGCTATAAACATTCGTGTTTTTTTTATAGAATGTCTTTGTTTTCCTTTGGGAAGATGCCCAGTAATGGGATTGTTGGATCAAATGGTAGTTCTACTTGTAGCTCTTTGAGGTTTCTCCATAATGCTTTCCATAGAGGCTGAACTAGTTTGCAGTCCCACCAGCAGTGTATGAGTGTTTCTATTTCTCCCCATCCATGCCAACGTTTATTGTTTTGGGACTTTTACATAAAGGCCATTCTCACTGGAGTTAAGTGATATCTCATTGCTGTTTTGATTTGCATTTCCCTGATGATTAGAGATGTTGAGCATTTT
>CAUYPO010136635.1:0-17494 GCA_963574435.1 Cheirogaleus major | reverse complement strand
CAGCCTGAGCAAGAGCGAGACCCCGTCTCTACGAAAAATAGAAAGAAATTAATTGGCCAACTAAAAATATATAGAAAAAATTAGCCGGGCATGGTAGTGCATGCCTGTAGTCCCAGCTACTCGGGAGGCTGAGGCAGGAGGATTGCTTGAGCCCAGGAGTTTGAGGTTGCTGTGAGCTAGGCTGACGCCACGGCACTCTAGCCCAGGCAACAGAGTGAGACTCTTGTCTCAAAATAAATAAATAAATAAAATAAAATACACTGGACAAATTCCTCCTGGATTCTTTAAAGGTATTTGGATTTTCCAGCAATTCTCTGCTGCCTTCACAGAGCAGCTGCAGTTTGGCAGGAGCATCCATTAGGGGTAAGAATCGTTTATTCCCTGGTGTATGGTAAATATTTTTCACAAACTTGACATATGCCACACAGATCCCAAGAAGTGACATATATAGGCAGAGATGTTCTTTTCACTACATTTGTTTTCAACAATCTAGCAAGTAGCTAAGTTTCACTAAACTCAGAAATGTATCGACTGGCTGGGTATCCAGTGTCCTTCTGTAAGTTACACCTGTCATTTGAAAAGTGACTGAATTCAATTTCCTGTCCGGAAATATGATGACATTGTCCATCGATGATCAAAAGCATAGCTAAGCTGTAAGGCCAGTTATTTGATGTATGTGTCTTCCTGACGGGGAGATTATGTCAACTGAAGTTATCCAGCCAGGGACATATGAAAGAGGGCTTGGCTTGTCCAGTAAGAATCCATTCCAAAATGAATTCTGTAACATTTTGCTTTTTAACTTAAAATGTTCATCACACCTACCTCCACAGTATTTGGGCTGGCTTTAATACAAGACACAGAATCAGTAAGGCTCTTCGAATAGAGTCTGGAAATTAAAGGGGTAGAACTCTGTGGGGAAGATCACTTTTAAGGCCTGGCTTTGAATTTAAAAAGCTCAACTATTCAATCACCTGATATGACTAAGAAATTCCCACCACCAGATATTTTTTTAAGAGTTCATTATTACTATGACACCCTGATATACTGTTTGCTTGGCTACAAGGGAAAACTTTATGTTGCAATTAACCTTTCTATTTTTTTCCCCCATGTCTGAGTATTGTGGACTTCCTTTGTGGTATTTTAGTGATTAGACAGGATGGAGGGTGTTCTTAAAGATTCATGGCCAAATCCGATGATGTCAGAATGAAGGGAAGGGACGGTCTTCGTGGGGCCAGCAAGTCTGGCCCCATTTGAATTGTTTGTCTAACACTTCCCAAGTAGAATAGGAACCACTGAATTATTCATTTTCAAGTTGCCCTAAAAAAGGCACTTACGCCTGTAAAATGCAGACTTTTGGTGCCAGTGTGAGAGAAAGAGGAAGGATGCTGTCTTTCCTATGAGTGTTCTGCTGCCTCACGGCCGGCTCTGCAGTTTCACTTGACTTACCAGCCGACTGAAGTGCAAGGGCAGTTAAGTGAGGAAGGGAATGTGGACAGATCCTCAGATCCTCGAGTGACTTTGGAGCCGCAGGCGAGCTGAGCATTTAATTTGTCTGGGAAAGACCAGGTGGAGGAAAGTTTAGGACAAGCTGTATAGTCAGAAGGCCCCAGAGAGAATGGGTGTGGTCCGAGGAGACAGCCTGAGCCTAGGAGGTGGGCCCTGGAGGTCACCCTGGCCTTGGCCTTGGCCTTGGGCATGAGGAAGGGGAGGAAACCAAGAGTAATAACTAGTATGCAGCTGGAAATCTTTTTTTATTCTCAGTTTTAGCTTCTCTGCCACTAAACCTTTTCTTAACAGTCCCTACCATGTAGTACTTAGTAGGAGAAGGGAGGTAATTAGAAGCCCATACATTTGGGCGTAAAGGCAGGGTTTCACCTTAGACAGACTGCTCACCAGGCCCCAGAGCTCATGTGTCACAGCACTGCCCAGGGCCTCAGTTTCCCCACCTGTGACATCCAAGCAGTCTTCTTCTCTGTGCAGTGCACGAGGCCAGTGAGAGCAGGTGGTGCCTGTGCCCAATCAGGGTTTTCTCTCAGGTTGCCAAGCAGCCGGGCCAGCCCCCGTGGGCGACCATAGGCAGGATGCTCACGGGTTATGGAGACCAGGAAAGGGAAACGCCCCAAGAGCAGTTCTGAAAGAGCGCGCTCGTGTTGGGCAGGCAGTGTTTCAGCCACTAGAAAGGTTTGCTGACAAAGTTTTAGTCTAAATGTGTGAAGGAGACTTTGTTAAAAAATCTGCACGGTGCCGATATCCATAGCCAGTGAGGTTTATCTGAGGTGAGATTATTGCTAAAAAAGAAAAAAATTAAATCATGTGCATAGATGACAGAATGGCAGCCCCTTCCAAAACATCTTTTAAAAACTTGAAACTGAAGAAGCAGAAACCTGGTCTCCATTCCTGCTGGTGTTGCTCTCTGCCTGTGGTTTCTGGGTGGTCCCAGCCACTCCGCAAGCCCTGGAGAACAGAAGCTGTGTCACCTGCATCTTTTTAACTGCTCCATGACCAGGGGCTCAATTTAAGGTGGTGGACAGTCCACTAAGGGGCACGAAGTGGACAGTAGTACCTTGTGCCTCAGTTTCCCCCATTATCTGAGTAGGGGCAGCTCACTATGGGAGCCCCCTGCCCAGGTCCATGAGGCATGGGACTGGGGCATCCCTTCCAGAATTCAGTTTCTTTCCATTCTCTGTTCTCGGCTAACAGGTTTTTTCTGTGTCAAAGCAAATGTACATACAGTATATGATTTTTAAAATCACGTTCTTCTTACAGAGATGTGCTTTTCACATATGTTTTCTCCCATTGGTAAGTGAGGAAATTGACATTCTGAGAGGGTAACTGTCTTGACTAAATAAGGCAAAGTCTGGCATCGGGTGAACCTGGGCTTCCTGCAGGGACAGATGGACGGCCATCTCCTGATCTGTGTTCTTTCCCACAGCCATGCCACAGTGTCCTCCCAGGCAGTCCTCCTCCAGTATTTTCATGTCGCACTCACCACCTCATTTCCATGCAAATGGAATCACAGTGGTCAGCATCAATGCAGACTTTATGGTTAACAAGTGGTGAAGGATATAAAACTACTTTGATGATCTTTGCTTTTTTATCATCTTAAAAACGGGGTGGGGGTTTGTTTACTTTTTATATGTTGATTTTCCAACTTACAAAAGAGGGAAGACTTTTAGAAGGAACCCCGAGGTACCTGGGACTGATCTTGTCTTACATGCTCCTGTTTTGTTGTGAAGCTACTTCTAGAATCCTTTCCCTTCATCTCTAAGCACTTTAACACGTATGTCTTCGCAGTCTTCTTTTTAATACAGCCACGATACTATTATCACACTAAAAAATAATTTCTTCATATTACCAGATAGATCTAGTCAATGTTTCAGTTTATAGTTGCCCCTAAATGTCACAAATGTCTTTATTTTCCAAAAGTTGTTTGAATCAGGATTCAAGTAAGGTCCACATGCTGCAATTGATTGTTGTACCTTTAAGTCTTGGTCATTTTATAGATTCTCCCAACACCATCTCTTTTTCTTTTCCTTGCAACTTATTTGTGCAAGAAATGGGTTCTTTTGTTGGGAAAATGTCCCCCTCACCCCAGGCGGGGTGTTGCCAATGGCACCCCTAGGTGTGGTTCATCGAGTCCCTCTGTCCTCTCTTCCGTGTGACTTCGTAGTTGGATTTTGAGGCTCGATGAGATTCAGACTGGAATCAAAACTACTTCACAGGTGGCTGTGATTATCTAAGGGTCTCAGGTATTAGAAGTTAGTTCTAACCGGAAGTCAAAGGTCCTGATTTTCATGCACAGTAGTAATGAATATGCACAGGCCCCTTGGTGGTTTACAAAGCCCTTTCCGCCCCCAGCCCCCAGGAGTTCTCGTTTCACCCTCAGGCCAGTTTCTTGGGGAAGGTGGCCTGGCCCCTCCTGTGCACGGGACTGTCTGGCTCAGAGGTCTGCCAAGGTTGAGCAACTGAAAGTCAGTGGGGAAGAATTCGAATCCCTTTGTGCCGCCAGCCACATTCTTTCTGTTCTGTAGACCAGATTTTCCTAATTTCACCTCTGGTGGCTCTGTCAGGGTACTTGATTTAAGGAAAGAAAGGGATTTTCATATCCAACCTGCTCCCCATTGCTTTCGGTGGAGCAGAGCTGCTGGAACTCCAGAGAAATGACAAGAAGCGTCCAAAGATGAATCCAGATGCTGTCCCTGGCGGCTTTGGACAGTCTCAGGAGCAGAAGCAGGATGAATTATGCAATATCATAACCCAGTTCCCTGCGCTGCAGCTGTCCCGTGTTCTCTGCCTGGAGGTGTCTGAAAACTGAGTGACAGTCACAGGCTGCTCCTGGTCACACCGAGGGTCATACTCTGGTGGGTGACCAGCCTGCCGGAGCCATCCTGTAAGTTTGGCACAGGTGGAAGATGAACCCCGTGTGGGCTGTAGAAGGTCACCTCATTCGTCAGATAGACTTGGATCGAACTAAAGAATGAAAGGAAGATTCCATTTAAATCGTTCCCTATAAACAAGTTAACTAAATAGTGGGGCAAGAATGGAGATTTTCTTCCCATTTGGGATTGAAAAGATGAGGCTTAGCTAAAATTATTTTTAATTGTTACTGTTGTATCATTTAAATTTAATATAATGGTCATAAAACAACAAATTGTGGTTGGTTTCTGAGCAAGCAGGGGTGACATTCTGGCCATTTAACTGTCTCTCCACACAGTTTCATTTTCAATAAAAATTAAAACCACTATTTCTAGAAAGTTATCCCTAGAGATCCGGCTCTATGAACTGGATGGTCTCAGTCCTAGCCCTTGATCGGGGAGGGGTGGGGCCACTCTGGAGTGACACATTTGATCAGTGGCTTGGAGGACACCAGATGGCTTCACCATCCCTCCCCTCCTGCCAAAGCAGACGTGGCTTAAACTCAGGTAGAAAATGAAAGATAGGGCCCTTCAAGAAAACCTTTCCCCAAAACACTCTCTCTTCCCACCCTACCCTCGCTCCACCCTGTGTCTTCAGTCTGGGCCGAGCACTGGGTTGGGCACAAGCTTCAGTAAGGAGCCAGGCCTCCAGGGGTCAACGGAAAGCCCAACTCTGGGTCTTTATGTACTTTTTTCCCAAAGCTATTAAGCCTTGTTTGTCAAAGGCTGTAAAAAGTGAACTATTTTCCTTCTGCAAAGACAGCTTGTACACTTTCTTTAAAAGTCATACTTACAATTTGGCAGAATAGTTCTGTATTCTCTGCTCTTTAGAATACTAGACACTGAACTGTTGCCTGTCAGACGCAGAGTGGACTTCGGGTAGCACAGATGTTGCTCATTTGCATATTCATATTTAGTCAACAAGTATTTAGTGAGCACCTGCTGTGTTCTCTGGAATCATGGTGGTGAATAAGCAAGTAACAATACATGAGCAAGATATTTCCAGACAGGAATAAGCACTGTGAAAACAGCAAGTGGACAGAGGAGAGTGGGGTCATAGCAGGGGCGCCTCTCAGAGCGGGACCCCGGGAGCTGAGACTGGATGGCTGCAGGGGCCTGAAGGTGGGACAAGCATGGCAGTTTCCAGGAACAGAATAGGACTAAAGAAACCGGGCGAGTGTTGATTGAGCTGCAGAGGGAAATTTACATGGACCGGGTGTCCCTATGGATGGTAGAAAACAAGGCTGCAAGAAACAGGGAATAAACTCCAGCACGAGGGCCTGGCGAGGAAGTAGTTCTGCGCTTAGGCTCCTTTGTTGAGAAGACTGGATATTGTTTGAAAAGTAGAAAATAAAGCCATAAAGGGGACGAGGTGTTGATAGGAGGTGGTTCTGTAATCGTCCACTGACCCCCTGCTCCCTGCAGAGTCTGGGCCCACAGGCAGCTGAGGGCACCCTGCCCGTGAGTCACATGGGTCTATCCGGGAGAGAAGGAGCCACAAAGGAACTCAAGGGATCAGCTGCGCCATCCAGGGCAGACTGGCGGCGACAGGCTGGATTTGAACCCAGCGCCTGTGGGGATTCCATATGGGAAGAGGCGGTGTGGAACAGGCTTAGAGGGCAAGGCGGGAGGGAGGGGCCCTCGTGTGGGCAGCAGCGGGGGCCGCTGAGGGGAGCCAGGACCGTCCAGCCCATCCTAGTGGGGTTTGGGCTTAGGTTGCCCACAGTAATATCATCCAAAGTGCAACAGCTCACCTTGTCTACAAAGAGAAGGATTTCACCCCAACCAAGATAAGACAACAAAACTAAAGGCCAATCTCATATATAAATATTTATGGAAAAAATACTAAATAAAATATTAGCAAATAGCATTCGCAAGCATATGAAATGGGTGCTACGCCACAACCAAAGGGGGCAGGTAACTGTCAGGATAATTTACCATGTTAGCAGGTCACAAGAGAAAATCCATTTCATTAGCTCCGTAAACACGTAAAAGATTCTTAATGAAATCAATATCCGTCTTTTGTTAAAAAGTCTTAATAAAATAGGAACAGTTGGATATTTCATTAACAAGATAATATATTTGAAGCCCAAATTCAGCAATATGGTTAGACACGTTACCCTTCAAGTCAGACCCTGGATAAGGGTCTCTGCTGTCGTCCATGTGTTTAATGTAGTTCCAGAAGCACCGGTCAGCGCGGTTATCCGAGAGAAGGAAATGGGAGGTGTGAGGAGGGAGCGGGAGAGACCGCGCTGTCTTTATGGGCAGACAAGTCGTGGGATACCATGAAAATGGAAGACAGCAACTGGAAAGTTGGCACAGACTTGGGCTGACCACGTTATGCTTTTCTCCTCTCTCTGGAAGGTTGTACCTCCCTCTGCTCAGTAAGCTCGTCCTCATCTTCCAGGATCCAGACCTGGTGTCCTCTCCTCCCCTAGATTGTTCCTGCTCGTGTCTGCAGAGCCCTGTGTACCGCTTTCTGGGGTGTCCCTGTACTGAATCACCTGTGTCTCCCTCTGAGTTGGCGGAAGAGGGCCCTGCCCACCTTCCCGCTGTCCGTACCTCTGCTGTGCTCCTAGGTCGTGCAGGGTGTACCTGTGTGCCATGGCCCACTCAGCCCCCGCGACACTTGTTTCTCTCCGGTGTGGTGCCCAGCAGGCGCTCAGCAGGCATTGTGATCAGAGTGTGCCCTCCTGCAGCCTGGGCTGGGCTTACACCCATCAGGGAGGGACAGTGCCCGCGATGGAGCGGCACATGGGACGTGCCTTCTCTGGGGCTAAGCAAGCTTCGCCTGGGGTGTAGGTTGTCATGAAAAGGACCCACCTTAAGGACAAGTAGGCCGTGACATGTAGCACCCAGGGTGAAGGGGGAACATTCACTTTATCAAGATTCTGGGTTTTTGGTTTTTTTTAAAGCAGGAAGAATTAATCTTTAGATATTTCTTCTTTTGATGCCAAAGAACTTTACAATCTGGTATTGAGACTGTTGGCTTTTGACTCGAGTCCAAGAAGATACACTGATCTTTGAGGGCTGTCCTGTACGGTTTTTTTGACTGCCTCATGGATATACTTTGTTTTAACAGCTCCTGATGTCAGTGTGATCGTTGGGTATTGAAATATGCACAGGCCTTGCCTTGGTGCCATGCGTTAGCACTCAGGAGGCTCTTGGGGAAGTAAATACCGAGTTTCTAGCATGGATACAATTTCCCTTCCATCGACCTTGACCGTGTCCTTTTCAGTTCCTCATAAAAATTGTGTGTTAGCCCAGAGAATACCCTGAAATGATCTGTAGGGAACTGATTGAATGAACTACATATTCTAGGCCAAACTGAAATTATCTGCTATTCGAAGTCAGAGCGGCGCATAATGCCGTGTGCAGGTTAATAGATCAGTGGAAGCTGTTTTGTCAGCTTGTAAAAAGGTGAGAGAACTAAATTTTTATAATAAATCGCTTTGCTGAGCAAACAATATGTGCGGTTATTACGGACTTTGGAAAAATAAATGATTTTAGGCTAATGTCAGGCTCCAGATACTGATGGGGTACTTGAGCCTTCAGAATGGAAAGAATGAAAGTCCCTGGAATATTGTTGACGCTCACACTGTGAGAGCCCATGCAATTTAATTCATTACTGTACTTCTGAGATAACGTTTATAGTTGGGGTGGTAACCCCTGGGCGTTTTCATATTACTTATTCAGGACAGTTTGGCAGGATGAGTTTTGCTGGGGGGGGATTGTGAAAACTCGGCACAGGGCACTCCGAGGCCAGACCTGCCGTCCTGGTCCGCAGATGCTGATGGTCACACTTCCCATCTTCAAAACCCCAGTCATATTTAAACAACCAGCTACTTTGTTTTGGTTTTTTTTTGGGGGGGGGGGAGGCTTTAAAAAGCATGATGCCCCCTAAGAGCAGTGAAAATAATAATCTGAACTTTTACTTGCCAACTGCTTCCCTGGTTCCTCCTGTCATCTCCTCCTATGGTTTCTGGTCCCTTCTGTGAGTGGGAACTGCTGGGCCCAGCTGTAACCAGGAGCCCTGGTGCTGAATAGGCCTGCCCTGCACCCGCAGAGCTCAGTGTTGTCATTGTCATTTCAAAGGTTGGGAAAGACGAGAGTTGCTCTCGTAATGAAAGGTAAGTACAGCCGTTGTTATCACATTAAATATTTTGGTCAATTTATCAGTTGCTTAGTAACCAAAGTGAAACTGACCAGTAGATGGAAAACTTGAGATTCATTTCCAGGGATTGCCTCAAACTGCCGAGGCTGTACCTTCCTGTTTAAATGTGACTAAGTTTTTATAAGTGACTTGAAATCTTTTGGAGGTGAGGCATGGTTTTCTGGATATTAGGTTTCCTAATGAATATCCAGAGCCACTCACTGTCCGAGAAGAAATCCAGAGTCTGTGCTGAGATTTGCCAGGAGGCTCCCAGGCCCCACAAACCTGGCAGGATCCAGATGCCACTTCCCAGCCCCCAGGGATCCCCTCCCTGCAGATCTGGCCTCTGCAGAACCCTTCTCTTCTCCATGCCTGGGATGGGTCTGAGCCCTGATCCCTTGGACACTGGCAACAGCCAGGCCAGGAGTGAGGAATGGATGAAAACAGCGGGGTGGGCCAGCACTCAGGGGGACTGCCCCATCCTGGTGCTACTTCTCCCAGAGGATTAAGCTCCAAGGGTTTTCCTAGTGGAGGAGCAGCCGAGGGGGGTCATCAATGAGGAGTCTAGGGGTCTGGGGTCATCCCCTCTCCCCTGCCTTCATTAAGCAAAAATGTAGCAAGCACCTACTGTGTGTTTTCCTTCTTCAGTCTGTCTTGAGGCACACACAGCAGGGCTGGCTTCTCTGTCTTCTCCCCAAATACGTTGCCAGAAAGAGTAGCTGGTACCCCCTAGTGGACCCTGAGCACACAGCAGAAACAGCTTTGTGTATTGACTGTCTTTTCTACTGTGGCCCCAGAGGAGAACAGCCCCTCTGACAGGCCCCAACGCAACAGTGTATGTGATCTGAAGCAGGACAGATGGGCCTCAGAAACAAAATAAGCGTGAGAAATGCACTCAGGGAAACAAGGGAAGATGTTAGCAATGTAAAACAAAAACCAGGAGTAACTTTCCAATGAACCAAATGGAAATAACAGGTATGAAAAATCAAATAACTAAACTATGGGGCAAAAAAGAAAGGATAAATTGCACTGTGGGTACCGCCAGAGACAAGTTAGATCAAGTTCAAGAAACTTCGAGAAGGTGGCAAGAAAGGATAAAGAAATAGCAAAACATAAAAGAAAGACTGAATGATGTGGAAGACAGAAGCAGGTGTGCCAACAATGTCCAAATAATAGGAACCCCTAACATAGCAGAAGAAGTGTTTGAATGAAAATAAATTAGCCAGAATTAAAGAGATATGGTAGGGCTTTGTGGGGAGTAAACAGGAAGGGTTAGACAAAGTCTTCACCTAGACCCATCCAGCTCCCTTGTTCTACCGCCATCTCTGCTGTCAAACTCGTGGGAGGAGCTGGATGTCGTCACTTCCTTTCCCCTGCAAATCTTGTTTTGAGTACTCGGCAGCTACGTATTTCTATCTTTTTCTTCTAAATCTTCCATGCTGCCAAGATACGCAAGAGCCATATCTGTGTCTCCATGCGCCTGTCCCAGCACCAGAAGACCCGCAAATGTCTGAAACACTCAGAAACATTCACGGATGAGCCAGCCAATCAGTGATGGCGCCAGTGGCCAGCAAAGTTCTCCGTGTGCACCTGGACTTTGTAAATACTCGATGAATAACCGGCTGATTAAAGTTCAAACCTGTGTTTAAAACTTGTGATTTGCCTTAAGGAAAGTTTAGAAGCTTTTAGTTTCATATTGTATCCAAGAGGGTTCACAGCCTCTGGGTCCTTCAATAACAGGTTGTCAAGGCAGCCGCTGTCTGTATCGACTACTGATTAGTCTTTTCTGCGTGGTTAAGACCCTTAACACTTTAATGATTTTTTTTAACCCTTTGTCCTTTTTAGACTATCTTTGCACAGCAGTTTTTTCCATAAGATCTTGGGGGTTTCGGTTTCAGATGACACGGTGAGATGTTTCGCAGTTTAAGCCACCCCTGACCCCACTCCCACCCCCTTGCACCCAGCACTTCACTGGCGAGGCCCAGCGTGGGTATTTATCTTACAGAGACACTGCCTTCTTCTTGAAATCGTCCTAAAAATAGCATCATTTAACTAGGCCATTTGATGAGCTGTTCCAGACTTTTTTCTCAGACCAGTCTGAAAGCCGGATATTATTTCAAACAGATACAATGAGCATTGAACCTGATCACAAGGCGTCTGTTACCCCGTTCATGCTGCCGGGAGTTGATAAGATTGCCTCAAATCACAGTGTGCAGTTAAAGGCTAGAGAAGCCTCAGACCACAAAAATAGACCAGCCCTGGGGCCTGAAGACAGTTTTTCCACCTCTAAGGATCAAGGATGTGCCTGGGTCCATTTTGTGTTGCTGTAACATGATATCTGAGGCTGGGTAATTTATAAAGAAAAGAGGTTTATGTAGCTCACGGTTGTACAGGCTGGGAAGTTCAAGGGCACGGCCCTGGCTTCTCGTGAGGAGTTCCTACTGCGTCATAACGCGGCAGAGAAGGGCAAAGGGGAAGCGGACACATTCCAAGAGGGAAACCCAAGGGGTGCCCTGGCTTTATTGCAACCTGCACTCAGGGTACTAACCCATTCCCTCCAGAGATAATCCAGTCTCATCAAAGTGAGAACTCACTCACTACCAGGAGGACAGCACCAAGCCATTCATGAGGGACCCAAACACTTCCCACTGGGCCACATTAAGGATCAAATACCAACATGAGCCTTGACGGGGACAAACAAACCACATGCAAACCATAGTGGGAGTGGGGGTGGCACACTTGTTCAGCCTGTGCCCCCTTAGGACCAATGACACAGGTTTCAGGAGGACGGAAGAACTCCCATAGGCCTGTCCAGGTGCCCTGGGCTGTTGCTGGCAGGACAGGCCACACTGGGGACTCACGCCTCTAGTCTGGCTCGAAGTCTTGTAGGTACAGGCAAAGGTGACACTCAGCCTGGCCTTCGGAGAGCTTACCACGTATGGGGGCATCAAATGAAAACTCAAACCTGCAAACTAGGGAGAAGGGATCGTGCCACTCCCAGAGATGGAGCCACCGGGAGGGGCTGGGAAGGGCTGGCAGAGCAGGGGCGTAGGAGGTGCTGCCCAGGCAGGCAGTGCAGGTGGAGCCTGGCCCTTCTGGGTTGCGCACATGGAGGGGGCTGCTGGAGCACGTGGGCTGAGCGGCGGGTGCAGCCCTGAGAACAGGAGCCTGGTGTAGGAGGGCCGTGCGCACAACGAGGGTGGGGTGAAGCCTGCGGGCCGCAGAGAGAGCAGATGCTGTGGACTTGGAGCAAGGTGGCAGGAGGGCCCAGAGCACCAGGCAGGGTCTCTGTGGCTGTAACATCCCGCTCCATGGCCCATGGGCTAAAACCTCCCTTGGGTCACAGACAGTCCCAGCCTGTGGCCTCCTAGCAGGAGCCGTCCTCAGGACTGGGCTCACAGACGTTGGGACGGTGATTTGTCCCAGGTCCTATCCTGACCTTCCAAGTACTTTTGGAATTGGCTGTGCCCTTCTCAGGAGGACTCTGAGGGTTCCTCTCACATGATGTTGTGTTGGAACCATGTATTTGTCCTCAGATTGCTCAAGGAAGTACTTTCGAAACAGAAAAAGCAAAACAGGATGGAACTGGGAAAGCTGCTTTTCTGGGCAGGCCATATGACAGTGGTGAACACAGGGGTGTGTGCTGCAACAGGGTCGCCCGACCTGCATCTTTATTCTCACCTGCCTGTCGCCCCACTCCACCAGCCAGCCACCTTCTCTCAGGCCCCTCAGTCCCGGCGAGGCCTTCACTACCTAGTTCCTTGTCCCCAGCTCCTTCCACTCCCTGCCTGGCAAACTTCTACTCATCCTTCAAAACCCTGCTCACCCATCACTTCCTGTGAAGCCTTCCCTGACTCCCTCCCCCAAGGAGAATTCACCTCTCCCCTCTTGTAGAGCACTCTGTTCCGAGCTCTGAACCTTGGTGGGACATGCTGTATTTTATCTCTTTTATGGCTCTGTCTCCCCAAGGAGACTGGGAGCTTCTGAAGGGCAGGCAGCCCGTGGGCCCCAAACTCGTGATTACCATAGTGCCTCCCCGCAACGACGGGCAGTGGTGACCCCCCAGGGGTCTGCACAGCCCTTCTCTCCCCTGCGCTGGGACGGCCTCGCCCAGGTGAGCGGTCCCTCTGCCTCGCTCTCAGCCACCTCCTGTGACTAATGCACTCTCTCCCTCTCCTCCCCCCAGGGCCGACGAGATCGAAATGATCATGACGGACCTGGAGAGAGCGAACCAGGTAGGAGGCCGCGGTTCGACGCCCAAGACCACACCAGCGGCCGTGGCTGCTGTCTCAGGAGATGGGTCACTCTAAGTTAGAAGGCCGATTATTCTTGTGCTTTTTATTTAAAACTGTCCTCCACATCGCCACTTTTTCTGATGCTGTGAGAAATAGGAAAATTCATGAAAAGTCCGAAGCATTATTTCCTTGGCAAAGCCTCTGACGTGGTCCCAGCGTCTGACACATCTGTGGTGACGTCCACGACAGCGTGGCGACTGTTTCTTTTTCTTAATCATCTCGTAATTGTCTGTCTCTGTCACCCTGGCATCCGTCACGCTGCAGGTTCATGCCCCGAGTTACACCAGTGAGAACTTGGTCACCGCCACCTTCATAGGTCGCAGCCACTTGCTCTGAGAGGGCTCGGTCCCCTCTTGGCTGATACTCAGTTGTCAGAGAGTCCCAGTGGGAAGTGCCCAGCTCAGTGTTTGACACGAAACAGGCACTTAGTGTTGGTGGCTGTAGACACTCAGCTGCCTGGAAACTGAGTCACCCTGCGGAACCCCTTTCTTCCCCCAGGACTCCAGAGAACAGCAGAACACTTTGCTTTCTTGAATGATGCTGTTGCTCTGAAAGGAAGGCGAAGGTTCCCAGCCCCATTTATTGTCTTTATTTTGGGGAAAAAGCAGCCAAAGCTTTGAGCGGTTGCTCAGCCCATAAGGCCATGGGCCATGGCCTGTCCCAGCTCAGCTTTGCAGCTGGGTGGCCTCAGGCACAGGCCCCCAGTAGTCCAGGCAAGCCCAGCCCCATGGGATGAAAGTCCTGGGATCTCCACCGCCACCTCTGAGAGTTCCACGGGGGCCTCCCCTGCCCCAAACGCTCAGGGAAGAGCATCCATCCTTGTCGGCTCCTTGGTCAACAAAACAACTGCAACTCTACAGTGTGAAAGATGCGTGGGAATGATCATGGAACGAGTGGGTTTCTTTTGGGGGTCCCCCTGCCAGATACTCTGCTCACCACGGGGGGCCTGGACCTGGCGTATGAAGGACAGTGACTCCCCTGAGGCCTGCTTTGTAGTACTCACTGTCGTGGCGATAGAGTAGCAGACACTGCTCGGGGACTGACTGTGCCCAGCTCTGTTCTGAGCCTTTACCTGGATGGACTCACTCAGCCTTCACAGCGGCCACTGAGCTCAGTCCCGTGTCACAGATGGGGAAACTGAGGTCAGTGGCTGGTCAGTGGCAGAGCGAGGACCAGAACCCCTGAAGTCTGGCTTTGGAGCCTGGGCTCTCGGCCACCACACCCAGAAACAGGGACGCAGCATACTCGCCAGCTCGGCCTTTCTTACAAACTGAGTCCCAAGCACGTCAGCCCACACAGCTGGTGGCCGTGAAGCACTGCCGCACGCTCCATCTGCCTGGTTTGCTCGGGCCCTTTGTCTGGCTTGGTCTGTGCTGCTCAGCTCTGCAGAAACCAAGTCAGAAGTGGTTACTGGCAGGCGTCGGCCTTCCTTGTCACATGCTCGCCATTTGCATTTCTCACATTTCCACCTACTCTCCCACCCCCCAGGCCAGTCCTGGGCTTGTCCCCTTCAGATGGCACTTTGCAAGGGGCTCACATTTGATGGGCGTGTTCAGTGAACGTCAAACACACCATCGGAGCCAATTCTCTGTGGTCTTGGGCAGCCCCCAGGTACCGAGGCAGTTTGGCAGAGTTGATGCCCTTCTCGAGGTCCTGAAGTCACTCGGTGGAACCCAGTCTTAGGAGAGGCCTGTAGGGAAAGGTGCCAACGCCAAGGTGACACTTGGTTCAGGTCCCAACTTCCTGACTGTGTGGCCTTGATAGGTCTCTTAACCTTTTAAATTTCTTCAACTTAAAAAAACAAAAGATGGGTGAACAGTGAGGACATTATGCCAGGGGAAATGGCCAGGCACAAAAAAGACAAATAAGATATGATTCCCCTGCACAAGGTCTCGAGAGTCGAGCGGGCCATAGAGGCAGGAAGTGGCATGGTGGGTGCCAGGGGCTGGGGGAAGGGAAGCAGGAATTCGTTGTTAAATGGGTACAGAATTTCGGTTTTGCCAGGTGTAAAAGTTCTGGAGATTGGTTGTACAAGAGTGTTCTTGAATGGTTAAGATGGTAAATTTTATGCTTTGCATATCTTATCACAGTTAAGGCCTTTACACTTTTTTGAAAGGAAGGCAGGAAGGGAGCAATAGCCAGTACTTCTGTTGCCAGACTGTTTTGAGGACTAGCAATAAAATGCCAGAGTAAGAAGTAGATGTTTAAATAAATGTCATTCTATAGGTGCTAAAGCAGCACAGATTTCATGGGGAGAATCGTCAAGTCCTGCCCTCAGGAGGTACTAGCAGCAGCATGGGAGAAGTGTGCAAGTTCTAACCAACAACTCAGCCTGCATTAATAGCCTAATATGGCTGCATTAATAGAAATAGTTTCTAGAATGAAGGAGGTGGGGATCCTGCTGTCTTCAGTCCATGTCTGAGAAATTCCATTTTAGACTAGAAGCCACACTAGGGAAAACAGCTCTGTGAGGTGCATTCAGAGTCCACCATGGCCAGGACAAGGAAGGGACCCTATGGGAAGGAGAGTTGGGGACATTCCTAATCTTTGGACAGCAGTGAAAGAAGGCAGAAGGACTTGACACCAAGCATAAGAGGAATAATTTTAGGAACTCGGGATGCTAAAAGATTACAAAAGGGAAGGTTTATAGTGGGGACTTTGGCTTCTGTCATAGTTCTCAAGGGCCAGCCAGGGAATGGGGTTAGGCTTTTTCTGAAAGACTCCAAAGAACCATGGCCAAGTATGGAGGACCATGGTGGGAGGAAACTTACTCCCAAGGTAGAGAAGCTTCTCCTCAGTCTGGCTCCAGAAGTGCCCCTCTGAACAATGCTTCCTCTTAAGGGAGTGAGCTCCCTATCACCAGAGCTATGCAAGCAGGTGCAGGCCAGGCCTCTCAGAGAGTTTGAGATATAGAATCGGGCACATGATGGACAGAAAGAGGGATTAAAGCAGATGACTCAATGGGTCCCTTTTGATCCCAAAGTCTAGGATTCTGGGAAGATAGAAGTGAACCCACTGGTGCGAGAGAGAATCTTAGTAGGAAAGATGTAAGCCCTGGGACGTTGAAAGAATACTTACCAGGGAAAAGACAGAAGGAAAAGCAGACATCTAAGGGAAAGCTACAAAAGGCAGCACTGGCCTGGCCTTCATCCAGGAGTAAAGCTCCCCGGGTGGGCAGCGGGAGGATGGGCGACCTAGGCAGGCTGGTCAGGCCGTGCAGTAAAGCTAGACCCGAGGTGCAGGCTGCAGGGTGCGCTGGTAGGAGGGGATCTGATGGGTCTGGGGAGGGCCCGGGCGTGATGGATTCATCCCAAGAGCATTGGGGAGTCCTGGTGGGATTGAGACTGTTCTAGAAGGCTGAACATTGGAGAACGAGGGGAGTGGAAAGGTGAGAAGCCAGCAGAGCAGGAGCAGCCATGGTGCGAGGACAGGGCGAGATGACACAGGCCTGGGATGAGGCGGTACCGGCAGAGATGAGCTGGAGGTGGCGAGGCAGGAGGAGGGTGTGCAGGGAGCCGGGCGCCGGTGCAGGCGCGGAGACATCTGAACCAACTGCCTTCCCCGCTGGGAAACCCCCAGGAGGAGCAATTTACTAGTTCATTGGCATATGACATGATTTTTGCACGAGGTTTATAGTCAGAACGTTCTACTGAGACCTGAAGCTCTCTTTAAAGTACTTCAGCATCTGTCAATTAAGTCTGACTCTCACGTGCAGCTGTTTCTTAAATTTCAAGGCACTGGCATGAAAACTCGCCACTCTAATTGCTGGAAATAAAGGTTCAGAGACTTTGCCGAGACATCGTGGTACATGAGTAGCCACAACTTTGCACTTCGAACTGCGTGTGAAACCCTGTCTGGGGGCTACAGTGACATGGGAGCTTCAGTGACATGCTGACTTCCCTGCAGCAGTTTGTTTGCCAACTGTGCCCTCACCTGACCCTCCAGCCCCTCCTTTTAGAGCAGCGCTGATTGGAGCTGCTGGTGGCACAAAACCACAGCAGTGGGGCCGGGAGGAAGTCATTCAAGTTCCGCTGTCCTCCTCCTGTTAACCTGCCTGATTGTTACTGCATGAGACTGCCCTAATGCAAGATCCTTCAGGTTGAGGTTAGGGTTGGAAACCACAATTGAACCTCACCGAGGAGAAGGAGCCAAGTGTAGAGAGAAATGCAAGGAGCGAAAGTAATTCAGAGCAAGGTGTGGCGTGTTCCTTGGCCAAGGTTTTTGTGTTTGGAGTCAGGAAACCTAAGTTGGAATCTCAGATCTACCGTTTCCTACCCACGTGGCCGTAGCAAATCCCGGTCTCCCAGCGCCTCCACGTCTCCATCTATAGCCTGAGGCTCGTGATTCCCACCTCTGTGGGGGCACCCGTTCCTGCAGGCCCTCCTGGGGCTGCCCAGGAAATGCTGTTGTTACTCGGCTGAGTCTGGGCCTTTTCTGCTGGGCCAGCGACTGGTTACTCCCAAGTCTCCTGGGAACCTCGGTTAGCAAGGCCTGGAGAGAGCCCCGGGCCATGCGTGGAAGGACTTTACAGCAGGAGGAGGCAGGGAAATTTGCTCTCTGGCTTTTCTGAAATCATGACTCAGTCTGTGACAAGCAGTGTTTACATGGGTGTGTTGTCACGGTTCCAGCTC